>JAOPUG010000053.1:14924114-14936339 GCA_027564375.1 Micropterix facetella | reverse complement strand
CCCCCCGCGCCCGGGACAATGAAAATCTCACGTCAACTTTTTAATTCAGATTAAACATTTTGTATTACAAAATCAATTCCGGGCATAGACAATATTAAATTAACTAGATTTTAAATCCGTCAAAGATGACATTCATTGCTTTTATACTTATATAAAGGAGATATTTTTAGTTAATTCTTTTATTTGATAAAAAAGGAAAATAAATAGTCAATCGAAAAACTAAAAAAAAACGTTTGATATATTCTCACAAATATATTTTACTACTATTCATATCAAATACCTACATTTAGTTATTTAAAAATTATAGGGAAATCTCTTGTGAGGGGGAGGGTGTCCCTCTCACGTGAGGGGGAGAGGGCGTCCCACCGCTTGTTACCAAATCTCACCAAAGGGGAGGGGTGATACATTTTTTTTAAACAGCTCGCGTAATTAATGGACGCCCCCTAACTGAGTTACATTCAAACAAACAAACATCACAGGAATGGAGTTTCGTGAAAAGCGCTGACGCAAGAAACAGGGAACGAAGCAAACTAGAAAACAAACTAAAAGGGGGGGTGAAATAATAATGCAAAGTAATGATTGTATTTGTTCGCAATTAGAAATGGATCAATGCTGGGCTGTTTTATTTTTATCGGTAGATACAAGAATAGAATATAGATTAAAATAACGTTATTGTACCAAAATAACCTTATATCGGTTTTAGTTTTTTTATACACAAATTGCGAACTTATCACTTTACATCTTAGAGTGGATTATTTGAGAACCTAATTTGTAATTGTCATTATACAGCATACATAGACGATACGCGCCTTTTTGTTGTATGTTAAGTTCGCGCCCCTTTTGGGTATAAGGTTGTTGCGGAACACCAAAGCTGTTATGATAGGTATTGCAGTCGTTTTAATACTATATTTTTGTTTACATTTTATTAGAAGTCAATTTTATTTATAAACGTCTAATATTCGTGTTTCTAATTACAAATAGCTGAAAGTTTGAGAATCGTTAGCTTCTTTTGAAATTGATTGAAAAGCAGCTGAAATGTGGTATACACGCTTCCCGGTCTTAAATTAGTAGCGCGCGTCTCAGTTACATTACAACATTCAAAATAAGACATGAAAAGCATCGTGGCGTTGAATTTTATGTATAAACCGCTAAATATTTCATTTGTAATGAATTATAAAAATCGACGATGAGTAAAAGAGCCGGGTTCTTCAAATAATGTAGTTTACTAATTAAATCATAAATACATAGAAATAATGATTATAATTACATATAAAAGGGGTGATGCTAAACCAAAATGTTGTATGGCCACATATACAATTCGCTTATTACAAAATATTAATTATCAATGAACTGCTAAAGCTCATTGTCTGGTCAATGGGGGTTATCCCTGTTGAAGGTAATCCCTGTTTGAAAGTTCGCTGAAACGTTCCGGGTTGGACGGGTTCGCCTGTATCAGATAACACTCAAAGTTGGTAAAAATATTTCGATCATAATGGTTACGTGTAGACTGGGCTATGATGGTCATTATATGTCAAGTTGGTAGGATCAGCTCGCGGGGCAGCTCCTATCCGGGAGCCTCCTAAAAGAGGGACCAACCTGGTGAACCCGCTGTGTGGTGGCTCCGGGGACGGAAACTCGGGCTGATCAGGACAGCTATCGCACGGGGCGAGCAAACCAGCCGTGTTGTCACTGACTAATACCCGGAGGAGTTTAGAAGTGTATACTTCTTAAGAAAGCGGGGGTAAGTAGGTACATCAAGCTGCTTATCCTTAAAAACGATACGTGGGCCACCCGATCTCGGGTGAAAGTTGCCGAGTAAAAGCCGTCCCGTACCCGCGATATTCCAGTAATGAATGCCGCTCGCTTGAGGTAGAGGACCGCGCAATCGACCTCGAACCTGCAACCAGACGGGTGGTCGAAGGAATCCGACTAAATCTGGGAATCAAGGGGTGAGGCTGCCCGCAATGGTGGAGTTTGGTACGTAGATTGTCTACAGCCCAAGTCTCTGTGGTTCGCCTCAGGGTGATAAAGTTCGCTGAAACGCTCAGGGGTGGACGGGTTCGCCCGTAGCAGGTGACATACAATACATCAGGTAAAGTGATAGTTGGTAAAGTCATTCGCTGAAACTACACCGCGGAGCGTTTTAACGATATTGTTCAAGCAGTTGACAATCAAAGTTGGTAAAGTGACCTTTGGGGTATAATGGGGTGGTGTAGCTTGGTTCTCAATGGCCAACTATGTGTATCATGGTCAGGCCGACTCATGTCTTAACACCTATCCGGCAGCCTCCTCGAAGAGGAACGAAACCGGTTAACCCGCTGTGCATAGCAGCTGACCAGGGGGAAGCCCTCGGTCGACCTTGGATGTCTGAGCGATGGTCGGCATGCTGGCCTTTGCTTGACAACCTTTCTGAAAAAGGGCCCTCTGTTCTCTGGTAATGCGGTGACATGGCCAGAGCCCTCAGTGTCCCGGTAATGCTGTGACTCGCGGGTGAATACTTCGGATGGTTGATTGCTCGATGCACTGGTCGGTCAACTGGTCGTTTCTCAACATCTAATAGCCGGGGAGTTTAGAAGCGCAGTGCGAATTAAGGAAACGGGGGTAGGTAGATACCTTAAGCTATATATCCTTAGAAACGATTCGTTGTCGACCCGATCTCAGGTGGCAAGCCGAGCAAAGGACGCCTCGGATTCGTGATAATTCCAGTAAGAAATTGTCGCTTACTTAGGGTAGAAGACCGCGCAAACGACTTCGAACCTGAGACCAGACGGAGGGTCGGAGAGATCCGACCGCATCTGGTAGTAAGGGCGCGACGGATGCCATACTGGGTTTGAAAATTACCAGTGCCTTGCGGCAAGAAGTTGATACGTAGACATGTCTTCGTCCTCAATTGTCTGTGTTTCATTGCAGGGAGATATAAGAACATTTTGCGTAGCAATAACTCTTTTGTTATAAGGTACGGTACATGACCCATTTTATTTTCTATTTTTTTTATTATCATTGTGACTGTTTACGTAAAGTAATTAAATATTTGTTTCTAATGTTAAATACTGTGAGGATGTTTACTATCATTTCGTCCCGCTATATAGAGCAGAGACATGTTGGTCCCTGGCCATACCATACGGCGCAGCCGCAGACTATAGATCTTGACCCTAATAAAGGTTATACATCCAGGGACCAATTCCACACCAATCGATTCTCGAGCTATCTACAAAAATATTGTTGTCGAAAATGGGCGGAAGTTTTTGCTTTTCATACTTTTTATGACGAAATAATACTGTGATTGAATGTAATCTGTCTCTGCTCTATATTCTGTATACTGTATTGTTACTTTATTATCAATTAGTATAATGTAGAACTTTCAAGGTTTTATTTATAAATAAATCAATAAAATGAATTGCCAAGAAATTGGGAACCAAATAACAAGCTAACCTATTTTTATTTCATTTTCAGATCCTGCAGAAGCGAAACACAACATGACCCAGCATGCTTCCGGTTAGTAAGAAATATACATATTTATTCTATTTTAGTATTGTACTCGGAAACGACACACTCTGTAGACTATTTTAATACTACATGTACATCATAAACGTTGTAGTTTTATAAGGTCGTTATTTATGAACTTGCAATTTGAATAATGAAATTTAAAACCAGATATATATTGAAATTTTGCCGTTTTAATGGAAGTTGGTTAATGCATCAACTGTAAAACTCTTATGTACAGGAATCAATGGACGTTTTGAAGATGTTTTCACTGCCTCAACGAAGTTGATTTTTTCCTAAAAAAAAGTTATCAAGAATTCCGTATAAACCAAAGAAAGCACAGAAATAAATGATTATATAAAAGGATTAACATAGTTTTGCTTTAAAATTTATTTCTATTTGACCAAAGTTATTCAGGTTTAATGTGGCAGTTTAATCCAGGTTCAATGTGGCAGTTAAAATATGGTAATTACATAGTTAAAAAGTGTAAAATTGACCTAATAGAAAAGTAATGAAATTTAGTGCCCTAATTTGCAAACATCTGATAAAATTAAATAAAAATCATTCAGACCGCGCCCATTTTACTGAAAATCCACATTTTTCGCATAAAATATGTTTAAAAAACACCTTTCCATATTTAAAATCTATTGCTGTATACTTAAGGCACACTAAAAGGTTCTGGATTCTGATAAAGTAAAACACTTATAATGTTTATATTATATTTACTGCTTTTCAAGGTATTCTCACTGAAATTTATATACTTTTTCATTCTTTGAAACCATTGAAAAAAGCACTTGGCCCAGTCTTCTTTAGAGGTATCCTCAATATATTCTTGGAAAGCTATTACCGAGGGTATATATACCTAGTGTAGGCTATTCTAAGGTTGAGAACCGTATACCACGAATTTTATCCTTAATTTTGGAAAAAAAATGAAATTGCAGGGTTCAAGGCCCGGACTATATGGCGAATGCGTCATCAATTCCATGTTTGAGGTCTTCGAAAACGCCGGTCATCTTGGCCGTGTGGGCCATTGCATTGTCGTGACGGTGGACTACTCTGCTGCAAGGACGATTTTCACGATTTTTTTCTAAAACATTGGATAAGCAAATGTTAATTTACCAATCTGGAGTGCCTGTACTTCGAGTTTCAAGTAAAATTGACATGTACTGTCCCATCTTGATAAAAAAATAATAATGTTACCAGTGATTCGGCAAATTCTCCAAAGGAAAGACCCACTCCGCCAATTGACTCTTTCTTTCAGGTTAGTAACACTACACCCAGCTTTCTTCATCTTATCAGACCACTCTACTCGCCGTCGTTTTTGAACTTCTTTTAAATCATGCGGTATCTATCTCGAACAAAGCTTCCTATCTTTCACGTGTCCGTACAATTTCTTTTGAACTTAGCTAATGCTAATGTTCAATGTTGTACGAATTTGCTGACATGTATTTTTTTATTCCGATTGTATTGGTGGGGGTAAAGCATCAAAGGTAATTTCTATTACAACTGTCGCCTGCCGGTCTTTGCGTGAATCGTCTTGGAATTAATATAATAGGCATGTCATTGTTATTGTTTATTAATTAAATATCCACTAGTAATGAAGTGACTAGAACAAAATAGGTACTATATTACGCTTCATTTTAGTATCTTAAGTGCTTATTGGCACTAGTATACAATGCAAATCACTGTGATATAATAATTTATATAATCGATAAGGTGGCAAGTGCGTTAAACTGCACTATTCAAGTATATAAACAAAAATATGCAAGTCAGATATTCGTTTAATGATATCTCGTGATGATACAGATAAAGCACTTGTCGAAATCCTCGAAGAACGAACTCTGCCCTCCATAATTGATATACTACATACATCGATATATACAATATTTAAATTTATATTTTAAGGTTCAATTTATATGTGTCTCATGCTACGGGCGAACCCTTTACCCCGGGCTGTTATAACGAAATTTATCGTCCTGTCACCCCGAGATAACCGCAAGGTCTTGCGGACAATACGATCCATAAATCCAGCTCCGCCACTGCCCGTCAGAGTCCAAATCATTAGCAACGCGAGGTACTGGAAATCGCCACCCAGCGGGTAGTCTCACCACTTGACTTCCAGATTTGAACGGATTTTTCCATCCTCCTGTCCGGTCACGGCTTCGAAGTCGCTTGCGCGGCCTCTACCTGATATTATGTATGAGGGCCTAATGGGGTCGTGCAGCTCTGGTCCTAATGGCCAAACTCTGTATTTCATGGTCGGCCCGACTCACGGCTGAGCTCCCATCTGAGAGCCTTCCTGAAGAGGGGCTAAACCGGTGAACCTGCTGTGTATGGCGGCTGATCTTAGGGATTACATCGGGCGAACCTGGACGTCTGAGTACTGGTCGGTATGTTGGCCTTGCTTAACAACCTTCCTGAAGGAGGGCTCTCTGTATATTGGATATTGGGGGCCTAATGAGGCATGTGCAGCTCAGGTCTCAATGTCAACCTTTATCTATCTCTGTCGGCCCGACTCATATCTCAACTCCCATCCGACGGCCTCTCCGAAGAGGGACTAATCTGGTGAAACCCGCTTTGTGGCCGGACCTGGCGTAACACCTCGGGCGGCTCTGGACGGTTAAAGTATTGGTCGGTTTACCGGCCTTACTCAACTGACGAATAGTCTGGTCGGTTTGGAAGCGTAATGGAACCTAAAGAAGCGGGGGTAGTTAGGTACCTTAAGCTATATACCCTTAGAACCTATACGTGGGCCACCCGATCCCGGGTGGTGTGCCGACCAAAGGGCGTCTCGTATCCGCCATAATCCCAGTGAGGAATTGCCTTGTACCGCACAAGCGACTTTGAACACGCTACCTGACTGGAGGTCGGAGGAATCCCACCAAATCTGGGAGTTAGGGAGTGAGGCTTGCCCGCTGGGTAGCTTGCTGTCAGGTTTCTCGCTATTAAGGCATCGGCATCAAAATTCTGTACGTTTCATCTAGGAGCGATATAGCGATAAAGTTCGTTGAAAAGCCTCGGGCTGATGGGCTTGCCCGAGTATAATCTAAAATCCATAAATATATCTCGGATATATGCGATGACAGGCTGATCTGATCCGAGTGTATCCAGGTAATGCGGCATATGCACTCGGTGAACGCTTCGAATGGATGGTTGTCTGATGCACTGGTCGGTCTGCGGCCTTTGCTCAATAACGAATAGCCGGGGGAGTTTGGAAGCGTAATGCGACCTAAGAAAGCGGTGGTAGTTAGATGCCTTATACTGTCTATCCTTAGAAACAATACGTTGGCTAGCCAACTAAAGGGCACTTTGTATCCGCGACATGTTCCAGTGAGGAATTGCCACTTATATAAGGCAGAAGAATGCGCAAGCGACTTCGAACTGCTACCAGACGGGAGGTTGGAAAAATCTTACCACATCTGGGAGTGAGGGGGCGAGGATGCCCAACTGGGCTCGAAAATTCCCAGTACCTTGCGGTGAGGAGTTGGACTCTCACGGGCAGTGGCGTAGTTGGGTTGTGGATATGTATTGTCCAAATTCTGTACGTTTCATCTCGGGGCGATATAACGAGAATGTTCCTTGAAATGCCTCGGAGTGACGTGTTTGACCGAGTATAGTCTTAAATCCAAAGTTGATGTAATGTACGCGGTAGTCCATGACGAAATATCGTGGATCCGAGGCGTCCTTTACTCAGCGAACATCACCCGAGATCGGGAGGCCTACGGATTATTTCTTGGAGGCCAATTCACGGGTCCGAAATGTGAAACTATGCGGTTACCAAACGTTTTCTTCGATAAATCAATTGTGGGACGAGCTGTGTGACATGTTGCACCGTTTTGTCGAAACCACAGCTCCTGCACATCATGGTTGTTCAATTGATGAACGAAAAAGTCAGTAATCATGGCTATAGAGCCACCATTGACTGTAACGTTCTGACCAGCATCGATTTAAAGAAGTACGGACCAATAATTCCACCAGCCCATAAAGCACACCAAACAGTCAGTTTTTCTGGATGTAACGGTATCTCAACATACACTTAAGGATTATAATAATTCCAAATACGGCAGTTTTGTTTATTAACGTATCCATTCACCCAAAAGTGAGCTTCATCGCTAAACAAAATTCGCTTATGAAAGTCGCGATCAACGGCAATCTTGTTTTGGGCCCAATTTGCACAATTTGGAAGCGTTGTTCAGACGTCAGTATATTCATGTTGAAATGCCAAACCAGCTGACAAAATGACCGCCAGTTAAAAAAAGTGTTGCCAACTTAAAGTTCTATACCTCTATAAAAAACACCCGTTATTTAATTTAATTTATTTTCGCAGTATTATTTAAATTTAAGTAGGTCATAGGCTTGATATCATAAACAGAGCCTTTTCAAAACACAGATTCATAGGCATAACATTCATTACATTACATTATATCATCATGCTCCGTCTGCTGCAGTCCTATAATTATATCCTTCTGCACCAAATATGTAATCATATATGATGGAGCGATGTGGCAGCCTACATTACCGTTCGCAGACACAAAGCATCCGAAACGGGTTTGGTTAAGCAAGACAAATTATCCACGCAAAGTCTAGACAACGTTACTAAAATTGAGCTCTCAGGGTAATGGAGTGCTCAACCCTCTGCACTTTCTAAAATTCGTGACGAAGCATAAATTTGATTTAGGGAATGGAAATGCAGAAAAAAATATAGGTTCTAAGCAGTATAATGAGCATAAATGTATTAAAATGTAAGACTAAACTTCCTTTGAACATGGATGGTTATATTTTATTGTAATTATAATTTAAACCAGTGATTCCCAACGTGGTATTTATAGATCCCCAGGGGTCAATTTCGACTTGCAGGGGGTCCATGTCATCAGAAAAATAATTGGCTGTGCACAAGATATAATTGGTGTGGACCACGTAAGCAGACCACATTTAGACAAGTCATTATCAACATTTAGCCATTTCGTAAATGTCTTATTATACCTAAATCAGATTGCGTGTAAGGAATAGTATTTTAAACGCATATAAACGTATATAAATCACAACAAACAAACACGCGCGTTTCAAGTATAGTGGAAAGAAATCAACACTCAACTCAAATTGCACTACTAGTTGATTTGAGAAGGCCAACGCACATGACTAACGAGAAGGTGCAGGCGAGATATGTCAATACGCAGCGCTGCTTCAACAGATGTGTGTGCAAGTGAGTAGGATAGATGGATCACATGAATGAACAAGCGAGATGGTGCTACTTGTACAGTTATACATGTTTCCTTAAATGCTCCGTACATCAAGGTCGTGGTATCTTAGAAATGAATATAAAGATATGAATTAAAATTGTACATCATCGATTGTACACTAGCAAAGTGAGCAGCACTGTGTCAGCTGCCAACAATACATTTGAAGTTAATAAGTTTTAAAATCTTTTGTAAGGAAGGCAGGGGTCTACAGAAGACAAAAAATATCGGCAAGTGGTTTACGAGGCAAATCAGTTTGGGTACCTCTGACTTGAATCATTGATATTTTGCACAAATGACAACTCAATATATGAAATTTGCATAAATTGTGTATTTAGACATTTTAATTATTTAAACAACTAGATAAATTGTATTCAATTTATACATATTTGCCTACTCCCATTATAGGATCATCTAAATGCCTTTTAGCTGTATTTAATGAGTAATTCTGCTATATGTAATGTATTTAATAACTCGTAACTTGTTACATAATAATGATTAGGATGCGCAGGCGCCGCCGCGCAGTGCGGCAGCGAGGGAAGAAGTATATGTAGCTAGCGAGCGTCGGTTATAGAATATCTGAAGAATCTAAAGTATGTAAGCTATTGTTGAGCTAGGGACCTGAGGTTCCAAATGGTTCCGTGTAGCTTGGCCCTGATAGCCACTTTTATCAACTCGATCGACCCAACTCATGGAGCAACTCCTTTCCGGGAGCCTCCTCGAAGAGGGACCGACCCGGTGATCCCGCTATGCGACTGATCTGGGGACATACCCTCGGGCGGAACTGGTTGACCGACGCACTGGTCGGTTTACCGGCTATGTTTCTGAGCCGGCACAGCCTTCTTTAGCAGTGGGGTCTGCGAATGTATTTTCCCTAAGACGCGGGGGTAGACGTTGCCTTGATTTCACTTATCCTTAGAAATGACCTGTTGGCCACCCAATCTCGGGTGTGAGCCGAGTAAACGACGCCTCGATATTTCCGAGTTACGGAATATTTCCGCGATAGTTCCGAGTTACGGAATACCGCGTTATTACACCAGGTAGAGGTCGTGCAAGCGACTTGGAACCTGCAGCCAGATGGGAGGTCGGAGATAGCTGACCACAACTGGGAGCGAGGGCGCAAGGGGCCCCATTAGGTTTAAAAAATTTCAGTGCTTCGCGGTGAGGAGTTAGACTCTCGTGGGCAGTGGCGTAGTTGGACATATGGATATATTTTTTCCGAATTCCTTGCGCTCATCTTGGGGTGATATAATGATATAATGATTAAGATATAATGAGGTGACGGGTTCGCCCGTAGCCTAGTCGTATCCAACGTTGGGGACCTGAGGCGAGGGGCCAGTCGGAGTCCAGTCGTCACGTAGTTCAGTAGATCTGAGCGATCTGATTTAATTAATATACATGAAAACTGTTGACTTTCGGTAGAAAATTTAGATTGCTTTTTAAAACACGTTTGTACGTTCAGCCAATGAATAGCTTTCAAATAATTAAAATATTTGTTCTGACTTTTTGTCTAAGCTAAGAATGAAGTTGAAACACTTACCTACAACTGTCAGGTACATGGAGTGGCCGATAGGCGGCGTTGTGCTCACCTGGCATTCATACACGCCCGAATCTCGCTTTTGTGGAAAACGTATCTGCGGACAATATATATAATGTCATTAGTTGAGTGTCCGTAAGCTAGCTGATTCTGACATTGCGCGCAATCTCTACAACTATACATGTTACAATAGGACAGAAAATATGTAACAACGAAATTTAGTGCTTCTCATTCAGACACTCAGTCTATGTAGTTGTTTATAGTGAGAAAAAAACTGACCTTTAATATCCAATCTTCTGTATGTGGATTGTGCACTGTGTAAAATCTTTGATCTGATGTGTATGTCATAGTTCCAGCAGTCAGCAGGCGTATATCGTGATGTCGTATCCATGACACCTAATAATAAATCTCATTAAAAAAATTATATGTTTCCACATTTTTGGGATCGGGTTGGCTCACTTTAAGGGCCATTTATATATAAAATAAATAGTAAAGATTCTCAACATTATTTGCTTTGAGCTGGGTAATTATTATGATTGCATTTATGATTTTATGGTGATCTGAGATAGTAGTTGAACTATGCGGTTTTTCGATCAGTAGGTAATATATATGGCTCCCGGGTAAATTTCAACTGAATACACAATATGAGGAACGACCGATTAAGTCATATATCGAATGTTTTAATACCACATTTAATACTTTTTTAATATATTGTGTTTTATAACACCACATATTCCTTATCTCCTTCACCCTTCTATGGTTAAAAATGAGTTAAAAATGCATATTTTAACTTTTAACGTTAATTTGTTGGCATATATTATAGTTAATTTGTTGGTTTAATTTATTTAAATTTTATTTTATTACATATATGTGTACTGTAAGAAGACAAGTATCACATGGTCGACTGTAAGATATCGCTACAGTGATAAGTCTGCCATTTGTCTATTTAAAATTTTAAAACCAGTGTAATATTTCATATGAATACTCTTTTCAACACATTTGTTTTTTCCATATACGAGATATTTCTAATGTAGTCTCTATGCAGTATTACTGGCTGCCTAGATGGCATTCTTCGGGTTTATCCTAATAGTACTGATAGACCTCGGTCTAAATCGATAACATACAGGCCGATTTCGCGACTTCCCATAATATAACTAAATTTATTTTCGAAAATACTCCTCGGGGGAGGAAATTACAATTACTTCGGCCACCCAAGTAGCCAAGTCTTGAAGTCGTGCGCGAAAAATGTTAGTATGCATGATAACTCGAGTAAACTGCGTTCGATTTACAAAAATCTTTCGGCAATCGATAGTTATGGCTAATGCGCAGAGCCCAGTTAATTTTCGGGTAAGTACGCCCTATGATTTGTTTTTTTTTTAATAATAAATAAAATAATACAATTAATCTATGTGTCACTGGGCGAGCGCTGAAGTATTGGGTGAACATACGCGCTACGGTGGTGCGTTTACACATAATTACGTCATTCGCCACGCCCCATGAGCCCGCGCGCAAGTAAGACGCAGCGCTGTAATCAGCATCGACAGCCCACGCCTCGTCATCTCATATGAGCGCTAATATCGACGCGGAGAAATAACTAGCCACGTGTTAGATAGATAGATTTAAATGTTTTGAAATAGGACGTAGATTACTCGTTCGTGTATAGTAACAAAACCTCGCAGGATTGTAAGAAGACTTGGCCCCCTCAGGATAAGGGGGGGGGGGGAAAGTAAATGTTTCAACTATGTATAACATGTAATATTAATACTTAGATAAAGGTTTAAACTTACGTATGAATAAAAGATTGCCTTTGCAAAATAAAGCACAATATGTTTGGTTAAATCAAAGAGTTAATCATTTTCTAATATTTTATTCAAAAGTGTCAAATTAAAGAGAACGTCGGTTTCATAGACACAAAATTATTTGCATTTCATATTTTTCCCCTTTTATCGTGTTTTTTGTAAATAACAT
>JAOPUG010000053.1:14848408-14862031 GCA_027564375.1 Micropterix facetella | reverse complement strand
TCTACGGTTGCCATTTCACTAAAATAGTGAAAATTCAAAAAATGTGGCTTAGGTCCCTTATTGCCCCGACCCCTTCATTTGATGAAAAATGTTCTAAATGGGTAAAAAGGTGGCAACTAACTTTAACGATGTTGATCTCATAGTTTTTAAGTTTTACAAAATGATACAATAATGAAAAAACGCGTTAGACTTTTATCTCTCAATACATATATGAATCCTTTAAAACTATTTCAGCCGGTGGGCCGAAGTATTTTTAAAGGCCGGTGGGACGAAGTAGCCAAAAGGGGGCCGTAGTCTCACAATAATGTGAAGAATGTAACGAAATTAAGTCGTCCAAGAAAATGTTCGTGACGTTTCACTTATCCTAGAGTTTATCTAAACAAAAAAAATGTGCCTGCCTGTCTAGATGTCTGGATATTACTATGCATGATAACTCGAGTGAACCAGGTACGTTTTAAAATTTTCTTTTGCCAATCGAGTTATGGTCTGTACGAACTACGGTATTTTGCATTTCCGAAATAAATTGTGGAACATAATGGTAGAATTAATTGGGGTCGCCTGGTGACCCCAGGCGACATATATCCATCTGTATGGACAAAATGACGAGAAATTTGAATTTTACGTATTTTTGCCTTTTTACAACTTAAAACGGAATAAACAGTGGAAATAACACAAACAAAAGTTGATGTTCATAACAAGACGCGTAAAATGAGGTACATGTCGCCTGGGATCAATCCAACTATTTTAACAAAAATAACGAGTTGGAATTTTACGGATTTTTGCCTTTTTAGAGCTAAAACGGAATGAACGGTGGAAATAACACAAAGAAAAGTTGATAATCGTGACGAGACGCGTTAAATGAGGTAGGTACATGTCGCCTAGGGTCAATTAACCAGTTTTGACAGAAATTACCAAATAGTCAGAATTTTACGTTTTCTTTACATTTTTACTGATTAAAACGGAATTAATGACATCACAGCAAGAAGAAAAGTTATTGTCCAATATGAGACGCGTAAAATAAGGTATATGTCGCCTGGGGTCAATGTATCTGTTTAGACAAAAAAAACGAGATCAGAATTAATCAAATGGAACGAAGTTTGACAAATCCTTGGGGTTTTCCCAAATTGCTGCAACAGTAAGACTACAAAAAATCAATTCTAAAATCTATACGACCCACTTCTCTTGTATAGGTATTTTTCTAGGGCAAAATTGCTATAAGATTTATTATGCAAGGGTAAAAAAGATAAATACATTCTAACTATTGCTTTACAGTTGATATACGAAGCTGAGTGTGAGATTTTAATTGTTTGCCATAAAAATATTATATAAGGCCATTTTCACGTTAATCCGACTTTTGTTACTATAGAATCGTATTTTTATGTTTTTTTCTTTATTTTATCATAAACTATATACATTGAACATGCAATAGAAAATATATTTTTGATTTTTTTTTTAATAAAAAAAAACACAGTAGAGATTGTTTATGTCAGATTCTTGATTGTTATATGTTATATGTGTTTATTCACTTATTACTAATCAACATTGCAGAAAAACCAATGCATTGAAAAGTAAAATTTATATAAATAACAACTAATAACTAATCAAATAGGATGTCAAGTAAAAATGCTAGCTATCATTTATGAATAAATAATTAATTGCATATATTTTAAATAGATGAGAGTTGACTGTAAAAATTTGTAATTGTAGATATTTTAAAATATCAGGCTATGTATTTCGTTATAATCCGTTAACAGCCTGTATATTGTCACAGTTTGGTTTCGACTCCTATTTTAACGAAAGGCAAGTAGTAGCGCGGATATCGACTTTTAGTCCAGGCCGGATGTCGGTAACTGTCGAAGGGTCGAATTTTCCGGATGCGCAAATGCTTTGAGTGCTCCTGAAAAGCGCGCTTTCAGGAACACGTGTGCTTCAGTCGAAACCCTATATCTTTCCAAAAATACAAAAGAGATCGAAACGGAGGGCAGTAAATTAGTTTAGTGAAGAGGCGCAGGCGTCCCGTGTTGAAATTCTGTAAAAATAGGTTTTTTTAGTGTGTATAAAACATCTTGTTAACCCTTAACAACCCAATATGCTTTTGTATCTTATCTAACCAGTAGTATCCAATGGACCCTACTGAGAAAATATATGAAATAAATCTACATACTGAAAGAATACATGAAATAAATATAAATCACTTGAAAGGAAACAAAGATTGTGAATGCAATAAACTTTATTCGTGCAATGTACCAACTTCAGTATTTTAACTTTTAGGTATATTTTAACTTGTTTATATACAGACATTACATATATTTTTTACAGGGTGTTAAGAGCAGAATTGCGATTGCATTAATCACAGCAATATTTAGAATTTATTTTCGCAGCAGGTTCAGAGGATCGAGAAGATGATCCTTGATCTGATCCTACCGCGTTTTGGATTGCCGCTAAGTAATAACTGACAGGTCTTTCTTGCTCCATCCGCCATATGAGGTGTTACCAACTCAGGTTCGATTTCTCGTAAAAAAGTTTTCTTTCTTTTTCCGTTGGTTCCAAGTAGAATATGTTTTTTTTTAATATAATAAATAATGCGATGCCAAAAACATCTATAATATTTTTAAAAAATGCAAGAGGCCATCTGTTTGTTTTACCTGGAACTGTATTTTCATGAACCATCTGATCAAGCATATCAACACCTCCCTTGGTGGAGTTGTAGTACAAATTATTTCAGACTTATTCTTATTACTTACATCTATTTCTTTAGTGCGATACATAGTAGACAATAAAATAACAGCACGGATATTTTTAGGTACCTACGATACTAATGTCATATTTTTAGAAAAACCAAAGACATTAGATTCGATTTCACGGGTTCTGTTGGATTGAAAAATTGGAGGACTTAGGACTTATTTTTTCTCATTGTTCCAACTACTGTGAGACTATTTTGAACCAAGGATTTTGCAACATCAAGACTTCTAAAATAATTGTCAAAAGTAACGTTTCTGTTACTTCGGAAGTATGGTTCACATAACTGTTTGACTACATTTGACGCCAAATTTTCTTCTCTATTTTTTCTTTCTTTTCCAAGATAAGGCATGCCAAATAGAGAGTAGCTAGTTTTGCTGTTACGTAGATCCACAAAATTTTCATACCGTACTTGTCATAGAGACTGTTTGAATGATACAAGTCCTCAAAAAGGTACTAGGGCCCCACTGGGTTTGAAAATTCTCAGTGCTTCGTGGTAAGGCGTTGGACTCTCGCACGCACCATGGCGGAACTGCTAAAGTGGATCGTTTGGTCCACAAAGTTCATCTCGGGGTGATATAACGATGAGGTTCGTTGAAATATCCCTCGGTGGCGAGTTCGCCCGTAGCTTTGACACTCTCCAATATACCCGCCAAACCTAGTGGGGCCGTGCAGCTCGGGCCTGATCGGTCTGACTCACAGTTCAGCTACCATCTGGGAGCCTCCCCGAAGAGGGATTTAATCTGGTAAAACCGATGTGTGGCGGATCCGAGAAAATACCACCGGCGGCCCTGAGTGTATGATGCACAAATCGGTTTACCGGCCTTTGCTCGATCAGCGAATATCCAGAAGGGTCTAGAAGCATAGCTTATTATGGCAAAGGCGGTGGATGTTAAACTAATGTCTTCTATCCTTAGAAATGCTCCGGGGTGGACGGGTTCGCCCGTAGCAGATACAATAAACAATATATCCTTAGAAACGATCCATTGGCCATCCAATCTCGAATGGGAGCCGAGTAAAAGATGCCTAGGATCCGCCATATATTCGAGTCACGAATTATCGTTCACGTTAGGTAGACGCCGCGCAAGCGACTTCGAACCAGTGTCCAGATGGGAGAATGGGGAAATTCCTCTGAAATCTGGGAGTCAGGAGGCGAGGTTGCCCGCTGGGTATCTTTGCTCAGTCCTTTGCCGGGTTGTTCGCTGACGGGCAGTGGCGGAACTGGAGAAGTGGATTGTATTGTCCACCAAGTATCTGCTTTCATCTCAGGGTGATGTAACGACAAAGGGCGGATTCGCTCATAGCTTTGACAGTCTCCAAGTCTACCCACCAAACCAAAAGAAAAAACAGAAATATATGAAAGCTAAATCCACAATATAGAGTGCTGTACGTCGCGTGCGCTGCGCTTACATTATTTTTCTATGCCCAGCAGCGTTATTGTTTATATAAGTATATCGTTAAATACTCGATACGATCGAAAATATCACGATCGACGTACATATTTATAGATATATACCATAATATCACTGCGTTTGATTAATAAAGTCTCGACATATTTCATAAAACTTTTCTGATATATCGTAAACCTTCTATATCCTTACATCGATAGAAGTTTAGCAACATTCCATATCCCGAACTATCAAACGTACGTGAGACGTTACAACATAACCTTAATTGTGTGACTGTATGGATTTATTTTAGAATCCTGTAATTGGCAACAAAAACATTATCAGAATGTTGTAGTAGATCGCAGGCATCTCCGCGGATGACGCGTTCCTCATATTATTCTTCCATCATAGCCGGCCTTTGTTAAAAAATATATCTACATATTTTTAAACAAAATAAAAGTCGATATTAACCCTCAATTACTCGAGTGGGGAATATTTTACCCCACAGTATGTTTGAACGCTTGGAATAATTTCATTTTTAAAGTTACATTCACGGAGTTTCCAGTAGCTGCCTAAATAACTACTCCCTCCATTGTTCAGTCGCGAACACCGCTTCGTGCTGCCTGGTTGTGTCTGGGGAATATATTGCCCTACGACAGTATTAGTGAAACGTTTTTTGACCAGTGAATATTGCGAATTCTGATTTTTTATTGCGAAATGTTGATTTAAGTTGTTTTTTTACTAATGTTTCATTATTTTTTTTGGTTCAAACGCTTACAATGGCACGACAGCGGGTGTCTGACAACCAGTATTGATCAGAAGAAGAGGAGGAACTTACTATAGACCGTCCTTATGAAATCAAAAGTAGTCTGAAGTAATTTAAAGTGATCAAAACTCAGAATATCAACAAAGCGCCAATAACACTTGCCAGGAATAGAGTAATAATGACAATGAACCGCTGATAAGTCACGTAAGAAGGAATTCTAATACTGTTTATACTTAAGAAATAATTGCATTAAGTGTGCTAAATAGCTTCCTGCCACCAGTGTCTTTCATAGCTACAATATTATGAGGGAAACACATTTGAAGGTTGGAATATATGCGAGAACAAGCCAGAAATTCCATCTTGCTGCTAGCTTCTACGAACACGATATGAGCATTCCAGCTTGTTTGGATTCCAAGAAGACAAAGTTTTTTGCTCTTAAGTTCCAAAAAAGTCTAAGGCCGTGCTTTTGATTTCCTCCATACATCATGACAATGAAATTGAAGAAAATCAGTAGACTAGAAATAAGTTTGTATTAAAACCGAACAAAAGGTGGTGTTAATTATTAATCATATTATCAATAAGGCCTCTCAACCTTGAAAATTCGATTTGTCGTCAGACGGCTCCTTGTAAAGACGATTGCCGGCGGCAACTTATAAAGGACCATTTCTATGTAGGTAACATTCAAAAAGAAAGCCGGCGCGTCCCTTTGGTAAATGTTTATTGGAGAGAAAATTAGGTAATTTCGTGACTACGAGCTGAGAACGCAGATACAAATAAATAGTTTCCAATTTAATATTAATGCTCGTCAACGTTCGACAGAAATGTCTGAAGGTAAAAATGGCGGTTCGACTGAAAATCTACCCGCGCGAGCATCTAATATTGTCGGATAACTAACCTAGAAAAGTCAGATAGATGGAGCCGCGGTTACGTGTTTTAAAGGCAAAACTTTGTAAAGTAAATCTTATAATAAAAATTAAATATACGCGATTTAGCCTAAGATAATTATTTCATTTGCCCGACCATAACTAGTCAAATGTGAATTCAATTTCGACAATGACAGTGAAGATGTCGTCGGCCAACTGAGAACCAGCAAGGTGACTAAAGAAACGCTGGACGCTGGACGCAGAGCCGCTAGATGATGTGGCGAAAATAGAGGTCAATTTAACAATAACATATACAGTCCACTTGAGAACCACCCGGTACAAGGAGCATCACCGCGAGTACTTCTCGCTGAAAGAACATAATTTATCTGAGAGAGAAACCTGTGTTGATCGGCGGGAAGTACAGAAAATATTTACAACATTCAAGAAACACGCAATCAGACCCAGCTCTAGGGTATCTTTGGCAATTAGCCGAAGAAGTGAACCCCTAAAAAATCAGAGGAGCTCCAGAACAAATGCTATGGGTGACGAGGAGCGCGGCTAAGGTAAAAGCGGAAAAAAATAAATTATCGCTGCCGCGGATGCGCAAGAATAAACCCTCAGGGCAGAAGTAGAGAGGGCCAGAACGGAAGCTGCAGCCGTGGAAAGGAAAATAGCAACGGAAGCGGCCGCCGCATTGGAATTTAGACAGGCAAACCTAGAAAAGTAAGAAGTAAGAGGTTGCACGCTGAAGGCGATCACGCATGTAAGATTTTGGAAGTACGTGAGAGAGTCCTATACGGAATCTGTGGCCGGAAGCTGGGAAATAGCCAGCACTTCAGCATAGCTGAATCTTTTTCCGGAAGCTGGAAAATGGCCAGCACTTCAGCAGAGCTGGAGGGACTCTAAAGGCGCGACCGCCGACGAAGACGGACCGGTAGCGGTCACCCACTCTGCGTGACTAGCGGCCGGCTCGCACCCCGCGCTGGCCACAGCGGACGATATAGCTGTAGCCATGAAAAGCATTTTATAGCAGGTTTGTCAAGTCATTGTTAATGTTCCTTCCAGGTTGTTCTATGTCAGTTAGTTGCCATTATCCTCCAGTGATCCGATAGAGTTTATAGCTTTTAAGCCATATTAGAGAAGTTTATATTTGTAGTAAAATTTTCTAGAGCCCAAAATATATTGCTTCTTCAAAAAGTACTCCGGGGAAAGGCGAGGGAATCTGTTTCAGGGCTACTTTTATCCCCAACTCAAGTGGAAGAAATAATTAAAACTTTAGAGGCCTTGTTAGAAAAGTTTAATGTCGTAATAAATTGCGCTATAAAAGAGGTACGAATGATAGAAAATTTGAGTGACGACATGGACCAGGGAACGCTGACAAAATTCGCATGTAAGATTAAAAATCTGATCTCAATGCTACAGTCATTAGAGAGAAATTATTACTTGCTGAATTCTAAGTTATTATCCAATCTAATTGCGATTCTTCCAAGAAACCTTTTAACCACTTGGCTAGCGGTTAAAGATCGGCAAACTTCTAAAGAGCCGGTCACTGTTTATTTTTCTCAATGGTTAGAGGCATTAGCGATTAACTGTGAAGATGCCGGCATCTACAGTTTCAAGAGTAAAAGATACTAGCGCTCTAGCTTCGAGCGTCGGGTGAAGGAAAATATAGCTAACAAACAAGAATACGTATTCAACGCCAGTGATTAAACGCTTGAGCAGCTCGAATGTCCTAAATGCGAGGAAAACAATTTTTGGTCTTAATGTGATAAGTTTGGGTAGTAAAACGCTGGGTATTTATTCGAGAGGGGAAAATATCTCATGTCTAACGCTCCTGCCCGGCATATCGTAAACATCCTAGAGCCAAATATCATTTTTTCTTAACGAACCCTAGCGTCGAAAACAAAAAAAAACTAGACGAATTAGATAGATGAGTCATCGGCGTGGATAATAAGAACCCGGAACATATAGTTGTCAATACGACCGCGAGAAATAATGTTCATTTAAAGGTAGTTCCGGTTATCCTCATGGGCTCGAAAGTTACTAAAACCATATACGATCTCGAAAATGAGTGTTCGACCGCATCGTTGTTGGATCAAGCAGTGGCTAGCGAGCTGAGGTTGGATGGGCTCTCTAAATCGATAAAAATACGCGGTATAAGCGAAATGACCACATCCACCCAAAACACTAAAAATATCACCATTCGAATCAGGGGTCAGGGTGAAACCAAATCTTACGACATAAATAATCTGAAGGTTCCCGTATATATTCCTCGCGAATATGTGAAAGGTCAACATATATATATAACATAGCGCGGGATATTCCCGAGATGGAACTGCAACTTTTAATAGGTGCTAGTTGCTGGAAACTCATTATTTCACGAGGTCGTTAAACATTTTTAGTAACGGCATAACTGCGTCTAGAACTCTTTTATGATGGGTAGCCGTCGGGAGACTTGATGGCGAGCGCAGCGATGAAAGAGGCTTCAGCTTCTGCATCAGTGATGCCGAAAGTAAGCGGCACGATTACCACTTACAATAACTGCTCACTAAGAGCTTACGCCGCCAAAACTAAAGACAAGATAATCAATCCCGAGATTGCGCGGACAGAGAATCTGTTGCGGGCGACTACAGTTACAGGCGATAATATTTGGATCACAGTATTTTTATGGCATCACGATGGGATAATCATGTAATCGAACCGCAATATGGCGGCCATGTGGTTGGCAAACATTCGCCGACACCTACTGCAAACAGATGGATTGATCCTCAACTCCATGGAAATACATGGCACCTGTCCCATTTTGGGCGGTAAAAAATCCAGCAAAGCCTGGTAAATAGTCTTTGACGGGGTAGCGATTTTCCAAGAAACGTTGCTAAAAGCTGCCTTATCGCTGGACCCGATTTTTACAACACAATCATAGGAACACTTTTTAAACGCTGCGAGAATCCGATCGTTTTTTCAGCCGATATAAAGGATTTTTTCTTGCGCAGTTCAAGAACATGACAGTTTTAAGTAGGTTTTCTTGGCTCGCTGTCGCGCTAAAATCGCGACAGCGAGCCATGAACTATATGATGAGAGCGTCGATTTTCAGTTCAAATTAGTCAACTTGTAGTGCTCAATACGTCCGTAATATTAAAGCAAAACGTTTCTCAGCACAATATCCTGAAGCTGCGAGAACATCACTGTATGGATGATGATTAAACATCATTATATAGATGATCTTTTATATGGGAGTGATACCATAGTCAATGCTCAAAAAATTATTCAGGAGGTAAACTGGGTACATAATCAAGGGGGGTTCACCTTACAAATTGGACAGCCTTGGACGAGATAGTTTTGGCAAATATTCCCTACGATATAAGAGCTGAGAAAATGTATCAATCAAAACCTAGGGGTCCAATTTGAGTACAATTGAATTGAATTTCCAAAAGCGATGAATTAGCCTTCAATTTTAGGAGGTACAAAGTGGATAGCAAATTGCTCGCTCTAGAATGCCCACAAAAAGGGAAGTATTAAAAATAACTAGAGGTGTCTGCAATCCGCAGGGATACTTAGCTATATTTACCGTAGGTACGAGCGAAAATAATAATGCAGAGAGTATGGCAAAGCGGTATAAAATGGGATAAAATGGTAGATAGCATAATAGAAAAGGAGTAGCTCAATTGGTTGGCGCTTTTACACGAAGCGGCTAATGTGAAAATTCCGCGTTATTATTTGACATTGAAATTGGCTGAAGAAAGGTGAGAGTTACATATTTTCTGTAATTCGAGCGCCGAGGCGATATGTTCCTCCGCTTATATGAGAGTGATAAAACCCCATACGGAACCCGTGGGGACGCTGATAGGTACAGGACACGAGTTTCCCCATTAAAGAGCGTATTCTTACCTCGCTTGTAACTAATGGCGGGTCTGTTGGGTGCACAACTTTATTAAAAATTAGACAGCAGCACTCCATAGAAATGCACGAACTATTCTTTTGGACGGAGTTTAGGAATGTACTATGGTGGTTAGGATCCAAAAGCAGTGGTCATCAACAATTCGTGTCCAACCGTCTGGGTATAATTGACGATTTAAGCCAAGCCGAGGAATGGAGATAGTTGAGCGGCAAATTGAACCCTGCAGATGACGCAAATGACTGACCGTGGACATGACTTCCACCAGCAGGTGGTTCAAGGGTCCAAGTTTTCTGCAACAGGCGCGCAAATTATGGCCGGGTGAAGTTACAGGCGCACCGAAAGAAGATAAACGGGCTTAGAGTACCGATCGGCTTTATTATTTCACATCCGTGAAGCAGGCTTATCGAACCTGAAAGATTCTTAAACTATAAACGGATAACACGAACAATGGTCTATGTGCAAAAATTTGCAAATATCCGCCGAAGAAGAAGCTAAAATAATGATACATCTGGTTGCGATATATCCACAGCAATGAATTAAAGTTGCCAACGGTGCAGCTTTGGCAAGGACCCAGAATGCATGTCAAATATCTTGCAGCTGATTTGACAAAGGTTCACCGACAAACTCGCGCAAAAATATCACAAATGCCCTGGGTCCTACAAATACGTCTCAAGACAAGTGCTGATGTTCAGGTTCCCGGCTCCGTGCCCAGAAGCGGCCTATCGATATCTTTAAAATATGCCCCATACGAGCATTGGTTAAATATTCCCCACACGAACATTGTGTACCTTTATTAACGCGAGTAATTATTGGTTAAAATATTTGAATGGGTAGTAACGTTACACTACCGTAATTTTGCTTGAAAACTTCTTTCGTGGACCACAACTTATCACAAAGTAGATTTGGCTAGGGTTTATCCTTTGTCTGCAGTAGTAGCTGATGACAGTAGGTTGGTTAGAATGTCTATAAGTGTAGTCAAAGGAGAAACCTCCGCGGCATCAATTCTTGTACGAAGTCGAAGATACAAAATACACTAAAGAATAAAAAATAAATACTTATGAGGTCAAAATATCACTTCACTTTGACGGTTGGTTGCTAATTTCTCAGTCTAATATATGTAAATTCTATGAAGTCCAACCTGTCTGAGGTCTCGGAAATTATTCAACCGATTTTGATCCCATATAGACTGTAATCGATGGAAATAGACAAGTTACAGGAAAAAAACCGATCGAAATCAGGTCAGTGATTGTTAAGTTATTAACATGTTATAATAGTTATATGCATGTTATAATACTCGTATGTAGACAAGTCTACTTATTATAACATGCAACGTCTGAGTGTATTTACGTCTAGTATTTTGAACACTATCTAAATATTTTACTGTAAGATATGTCATTGATAATTCTTTATAAACCCTTTTATTTGTTGCTATTTCTCCGGAACGATTTTATATAACAAAAATAACATGATCATTGGGAGTGAGAACAGAAACAGACCATTACGCTTTAATTACAATTATGCCTTAAATACTTTTTAGGGCAGATCACTTCTCAATAAAATGCCGCTCGTAATTCCCTCGAAAGGCCACCCCCCGTTACGAAAATATGTATTCATCTCGCCCCCGTTCTGTCGCGAGCGGGAAGCGGCAGCGCGCGGTGTGCCACTGTGCCTTGCTACTCAGTGTTTTTTGATTTGGAAACTTTGCTCTTTTGATGTAATTTTTCCTTTGAAATCTTAATTCGTCCTCTGCCGTCGGGGGATAGCAGGCCTTGTTGGAAGTTTTATAATATTTGGTTGGATAGAGCTCCATTTTTTTTTTGTATTACGAGTATTTATGGGAACAGCTTTGATAACGATCCATGCTAAAAGAGCCCGCACCCCTTTGGTTGTGATCATCGTCCATATAAGATAGGACATAATAAAGCTCGCGTTGAAACTCTTCGTAGACTACTTGGGAGGCCGACAGCAGTACTAACTAACTCGAGATAGGTTGTTGTATAATTTCGTATTGATTCGGTCAAATTTAACAATTTTATCCTATCTGAAGTTAGTCAGGTCTTAAACTTGAGGCATTTGTTGTTCAATCTATTCGTGAATAATGAAAATAAAATGGTTGAATCGGTTCAATGCGTAATGTTTGCTAATGATGAAAAATTATTTATGCCTACTGGAAGTGCTGGAACCTGCGATCTCTTTCAGCATTATATTAAAGCTATTTATACATGAAGCCAAGCTTGGAATCTGCATTTTAATAACAATAAATGTTCATTGGCGACGTACGCAAGGTCGTCTGCACACTGTATGTATGCAGATAACCTTGTGTAGCTTATTCAATCTGTTGATGTGTGTTGCCTAGATTCACTATAATGTAAAATCTGGGTGTTTTCTTAGGTTACCATTTACGCTTTAGATTTGTTGTGCAGATTTCCTGTCTGTTTGAGATGGATATACTCGTATTCCTTCGAGTTGCACGGTTTACCACTTCCGTCAAACTTAGTTTCTGTTGATATATTACCTTTGTATCACTTTGGTAACTTATTATATTCGACATTATGACAGTCGATTTTATTACATTCGATTTCTTTTTTGAGTGATGTTCATCCCATTATCCTAATTGTATATGCAGGCCTTCGATTCGTACGTTCTTTTTTTCGGTTGCAATCTACAAAATTCTACATTCTTCCTCTTTTTTCTTTGAGTATTCTCTCTAGTTCGGTACATTTTAATAGATTCTTTTGACTCCGCAACGGTAAGGTCAGATAAAACTTTCTCGTACATTTTTATATAACAATTATTTGTGTTATTTTCATGAATGTCTCTGAGCTTCTTTTCGAAGGTATGCGCATACCCTTGAATGTTTCCAACTTCCAATCTTTCTGCTTCATGTTCCTTCCATTTAAAATTACATTTCTCTAATTGTTTCTCAGTTTGATTGAGTTTTAAATTTCCGTCGGATAATTGTATTTTTTTACATAAGAACTATTCTCGTTACATATGCGATCAAATTCAATAGAATTTTCATTATGTTCAATTAGTAAGCTAGCATTATTATTGGTCACTTCGATTAATTCGCTATATAATACTTTTATTCCCTTATCATGGTATTCGCATTTATTTGAATTACGTAGATCAACCGTGATGCTTTGTTTATTATTATGTTGTCTATTGTGTACGTCCTAATGCAGGATTTTTTTGTACTTCCTTGCATTTTGGTAATTCGTTGTCTGGTCAGCACATTTGCCATTATTGTACTGACATATATGATTATATATCAGATATATTAGAGATTGTTACCAATCGCACTTTGATTATACGCCGATAGATATCAGGAGTTGCAATTTCGATTAAATGAATTGGTGTATATACATTTCTCATACTCACCGCTAGATGGTATTATTTGTCGGGTTAAATGTCAATCTTTGACTGTTAGGTGTGGGTCAAATTTGTCTATTCACTGATAGATATCAGGAGTAGCTAGCTGTAATGATTAATTAACTATTGAAATGACGTCACTGCATTTCTCCTACTCGCCATTAGATGGTGTTTTTTATTGAATGTCGATCTATTTATTAGCCGAATTGTTCTTGTTTTTGGCGTGGCGGCTTATGAATTTGCTCAAATGGTAAAACGATATCTATCGCTATCGACACTGTATATGGCGATGTGTTCAGTGAATTAATAAAGAGAATTACAAGGTGAAGAAAAAACCGATTTTGTAGTTGTCGTGACCGCGACTCAAACAGATGATCTTGTCGTTTCAATGCAGATGGCCTAACCGCTCGACTACTATCCAGTAGATAATATTTCAAATGTGTTGTCTGCCTTGGTAGTAAAATTTAAAACTGACGGATGAAGATGCGAAGTGATTTACACACGAGAAAGTATAAAAAAAAAGAAAATAGGCAAGTACCTACTTGTATGGATAATGTCCAATTTACTGGCGTAGTACCATTTATTATTTTCATTTCT
>JAOPUG010000053.1:14712484-14733380 GCA_027564375.1 Micropterix facetella | reverse complement strand
CCTTATTAAGCGTTTAGGATAGATATTTTTACGTATTTTTCGCGGACTTTATTAATGACACTTTTTAGAACCTAATTTAATTTGTCGCTACCTAGTTTAATATTATTAGTAAATTTTATATTATTAGATCTCAAGAAAAATCGTGTAAATTGTCATCAATGAAGAGTAATTTTTTTTTGTGATAATTTTGTTTGTCGCCAGTATCTGATGACTCCCTTTTTGATATTTTTTAAATACCAATATTAATTGTTATAAAAGTATGTAATCTTACGTATGCACAAGCCATTGTTAAATCGGTACGCTTGCCTTAGTACGGGCCTTGGCCTAGTTAGGCGGCGTTGATTCAATAATTATACTTGACTGCGGTGCTCTCTATTTTGCTACTGTTTGCAATGAATATGTAATAGTGCTAATGTAATTATATGCTGCAGTTAATAATATTGTGCATTTCCCTAAATAAAGAAATAAATATAATACCCAAAAAATCGCATACTTTTAAAATCGCATACAAACGACGGTCAATATGAGTCCCATAATTAAAATTAAAATTATTTGTGAACGCTCTAAACCCTTTATTTTAACGATAAATCAACTTTGTATTGAAAGAAATAATTTCACATCGGAAAATCTTGTTTTAATACTTACAAAGAATACTTATTACTTTATTACTTACATACCGATTTATACCTATCTGCTGATCCTGGCTAATACTTTGTATTTTGAAAACTTCCACTTCAGTCGCGTAAGGAGGAGAAACATTGATACTATTTTCCCATGTCATTTCATGATTTTTTCAAAGATATTTTCAAAGATCATGGACGAGACTTGATATAGGTATTTGGCAAGGCAATATATCCATTTTCTCCCACACTGTATGATTGATACAAAACGCACTTGCCACGGCTAAAATTAGGGAAATCCCGGTTATCTATTACAGTTTCACAGTAACTAACTATGTAAGAAAAGTTGAATTTAAGAAAAATATAAGTATAAAAGAAAAGAAAATTACAGTATATTAAAAAGCGTTGCTCTGAAGAAGTATAAAACATCACCAAATATATCGATGCGACTGTCACTATTAAATTTGTTAAGCTGACGACAAATACCAGGGACGACGTTAATAAATCCAGTATAGTTTTTCGCTACTGAAGGTTTAAATAATCCTAGTTTCAAACATTTCTGTTTGTGAGCAGATATTTTCTAATTTAAACTTTTGTATGGGACATTAAAAATATGTGTAGCCATGACTTGACGCGATAATTTTTCAACGATATTCCCAATGCCGTTTGTCGTTAAGTGATAGCTCGGATGGCGGTAGATTTCGGCAGACCAATAAGATTTATCGCGTCAATATAAGCTTGTAGTAGCCACACTTACGTCTGTCATTGTGCACCGTAAGTGCCGACGAGACCACAAGTGTTTGTTTCCCGCCCGGAGCAACTGTTGATCGACGATAACTGCGGCTACGATTCTATGGATATGGAGTGGACAAATGAAAGAATGATTGAGTTTCTGGAAATACATACTTCAAACTGAACCAGGTTTATGGGATCTGCGACATTAAAGTTATAAAAATCGTGATTCTCAAAATGATGTTTGGCGTCGAATAAAAGAAGTTTTGTCGTTTCCAACAACAATGGAATAAATTCATTGTTTTTATTTTATCTTGGACCAGTAATGACACAACATTATAATAAAAAAAGACTCATAAAATACAGTGTAAGAGCTTCTGCGTCCATCTTGATTAGTAAAACATTTAACGTTGTTTTTCTATGTCGATAAACTCAGTTTATCGATTTAATTTGAGGAAAAAATAACGCCGGTTTTTATCGCGATAATGGAAATTGACATTGACCGTTAGTGTGGCCCCAACATAACGAAATACCATTTAAAATGTAGATTCTATATCGATGGTCCAGATTTAAGATGCGAGCACAAGAATCAGTTACAAATTAGGATCGTGCTTGGGGGAATTTTGAACTTCTTAGTGATCAACCCCTAGCACCTGCTGTGGGCCACAATGGCTTGGTGGAGTCTGGGCTATAATGGCCGTTATGATTTGGTCGGCCTAGCTTGCGGAGCAGCTCCTATTCAGGAGCCTCCTAGAAGAGGGACCAACCCAGTGAACCCGCTGTGCGGCTGACCCGGGGACAGGAACTCGAGCGTGGCCTGGACAGCTGGCGCACACCGATTGTCGTCAACGTGTTGCCACTGACAGCTTTAGAAGTAGAGGACTGCGCAAGCGATCTCGAACCTGAGACCAGACGGGGGATCGGAGGAATCTGATTCGAATCTGGGAGTAAGGGCGCTGGGATGGCCACTGGCTTTGAAAATTCCCAGTGCCTCGCGGTAAGGCGTTGGTTTCTTACAGGCTTAGGTGGACCTCGGTAAGTAGATCCATATGTCATAGTCGATCGGCGTATCGACTAAAGTCTCTGCGTTTCGCCTCGGGGTAATAGAACGAACATATCGTTAAAACGCTCCGGGGTGGGCGGGTTCGCCCGTAGCAGGTGACACTCCCAGTTGGTCCCTCTTTGAGGAGGCTCCTGAATAGACATCCTAGCAGTGTCACATTCAGGCGTAGTCTATTCACATTCAATCGAGCATTTTTCTAGTCCACCAATCATGATCCATTTTGGCAATATCTCCATCTAATCACCTGCAATGTGCAATGAGTTCCAAAATGGATAGGAACATTATAGTCTTTAATTTTTATAACAGCATCGATGTTGATGAAATTTTCACGTAGAATACACGTGGACACTTTAACACATTCTCTGCCTGGTAGGTCACCGGTCACCGGACCCTGTCCTATAACGAGCCGCCTCGTAGGCCACCGGCGACCTGAGAGTAGACCTGATTTTGAAACCGATTTATGAGCCGTAGGACGGCTTTTTCGTACATTTCTTTGTAACAGGTGGTGACCGGAGCAGCGCAGTAGAGTAATCCTTCCACGTGTTATCTGACTACACATGAAATTGTTGAAAAGATAACACAAAATGTAAAAAAATGAAGAAAAAACTAGACCATGGTATTTATTTCTTTGCAATATCTTGCAATATATATATAATCTTTGCGATATGTTGCAAAAAATATCCATGTATAAATAGAGGTGCGGGTGACCGGAGGTGCGGCCTATCCGGCGCCCTGGTAATAAAAATATTCACTTTTTCAAATTACAGCACCGCATAGGTCACCTGTGCCCTCGTGAGGTTTTTTGAAATATCTACGGAACCCTGCTGCTGATAGAACCCTAACTGATACCATAGTTTAAGTTTTGACCTAACTCATCCATTGTCACTCAAAAGTTTTTTAATATATTTTCTTATTTACACTACTGCAGAGAACATGTTAAACTTCCAGCAAGCATTTCATCAGCAATTGCGACTTATAGAACAGACAATGTCAACGGTGCGGAAAGTGTCAATAATTTCAAAACGGATAGATTTTGATAATTAATTTAATAGTGTAACTTAACAGAAACTAAAAAAACTTTTAAAATCAGATAATGGCCTGTCATTATGAAATCAGATAATGACGATGACCCTCGCTTAAGATTGAATAAATTGTTGCCATAAAAATGTCTGAGATAGGGCATTAAGCTTAGAAATACATTTTATTTTTGAAATGATTGTTTATTGATAAAGTTGAAGCTTTTTATCGTTTGGCGTACGTAGTATGAACGAAACTATGTTTTATTATTATTCTCTCACGCAGAATAAAATTGTGGAGCTTAGAGTTACTACGGCCGGTTTTTATGTGGATATTATGCTATTCGGACAATTGTACCATACTTCGTCATTCCTACGACGCTACCGAACTGCTTTTGCTTCACGACTCAAACATTTCGACCAACACTCTTCTTAGAGAAGTATTATGCTGGCAACAGGTTTGTTTTTCACTATACAGGTTTACTAACAGGATTATAAAAATCTGCATACGTTATCTGCTTTAGTTATCTCCCAGAATAAACATTCTCCATATATAGTATATTTTACAGGACTGTGTTGGCGGTTTCTTTTGTTGATATCTTAACCAACTGCGGTCTTTATCTTTTCTTATCTATCTAGGTCTTACCTTAGCTGTCTAGCTAGGTGCGATCATTAGCCGGTGTCCACCGCTCCTCCCTCAGAAGTAAGTACAAACGGAGCTGCCATGGAATTCTCCGACCAAGCTCGGGCCCATCATAATACTATTGTTACACTACTGGGGGGTGAGCAGTGAACTCTGGACTAATGATCGGCTGTGATAGATTTAGGACAGCTGTCTTGCCATATGTGAGGTCCACCTTACCACCCATTCACTTCCCATTTGAAGCCATAAAAATTGAGATGCAGGAATAGCAGTTTTAGATATTTTTTCTAGGAAGGAGTTAATTTTTTTCGTGGGGAGACCAAATTCTTAAATAGGTGAAATAGAGATTTGGCTGGGAAGCCACCAGCGCCAACTTCCACCGTGTAAAGGTGAACGGTGAAGCCATTCCGGGTGAAGTCATTTGCAAGATTATGGTATTTATTTAATTTGTACTAGTGGTCTTTTGGGATATTTGATTCTCATGGAACAGTTAATTCTGCAATAAGGGCCATCTTCCAGGATAGGAAGTAAAAAGTTATATCTGAATGGAGAGCTGTGCATCTGAGACTTTCAGGGAAATGATACTATTTAGAGACAACTCGACCTCTAGAAGCCAATCTGAAGCTGTCTCGATTATTGAGAAAGGTTTTGTAGTGGAATGTTTCTTGCCTTTAGAGCCATTCCGCACAAACTGTATTGGTGGTTTGGAGGATACTGTAAGACCCTTGTTGGCACGAGCCACTGAAAGGCTAATTACCTCGCGAATAACAGCAAGGACTTTATCATGGCAGTAAGTATACCGTTCTTCATCTAAACCCGTCTTACAGCCAGCTAAAATATGTCTAGCTGTGCAAGGGGTATTGCTACAAAGAGGACATGAACTATCCTCTGAATAGCGCCAACGAGCGAGGTTACTGGGGTCTGGAGTGTATGCTGAAGGACATTTAAATAAAATTTCAGCATGTCTGGTGTCCAGTCATACAATATTATCTTCCAATACATTGAAGGGGGAACGCAAAAGTCCCCAACTGTTGTCCAGTCGTTCTGGCATTGGAAGCCAACAGCATGAGCCATACTTTTTATGTTGTAATCTCCTCACAGAAGACTTTTTTTAGGGTCTACATCGCTCATGGTTTTACTGCCATACCACAGACCAGTGCCATTCTAGCTAATTCCAGCAAGAATCTTTTTGTGGAAGTATACGCGGGCCTGTAGATCATTCGTTTAACTATGCATGCCACTTGCTGCATGCTTCGTTATTGCCAGATCCTTAGAATTGGACAGAATAGAAGTTTTGGTTATTCTTAAGTTGGCATTAAGCAGAGAGGGCAGTTGTAGAGCTAGCCCAAAGTGGTGTTTGGACCTGAAGAGAGTCAACGGGTCGGCCGGTCTGGCTAAGGACAACCAAGATGTTAAACTAGCTGTCACCAGCGCATCTGGATGGGACAGATGGGTTTTGTTGAAATCATAAATGAGAGGGTCCATGACAACGAGTCTGGCTAAATACAATAATATTATAATTGGCCCGACTCCGGGTGGTGAATTCCATGGCAGCTCCGTTTGTATTTATGATTTATTGCTGGAACTGAATGATTATTTACTGTGGAGGCTACTTTAAGAGTAGACTCGATGAAGATAATCTGACCACTAGATGCAGAAAGAAAACATCATCCGACAAATCAATGCCTTTACCAAGAGCAATAATTGCAGAGATTTTGAGAATCTACAAGTCCAACTTCAAGGATGACGAGACGCCAATGACTGTCACTTAGACATTGTTCGCCAACCAATGGGCTGCGGACCGGTGCCGGTTAATAAGTTGCCATCCGACAGTCCGTAAACTCCAGGCTGTTCAAAGTGCAATATGAGAGTATCGACACAAGAAGTAAATTGGCAGAGGGAAAACCCAAGAGTTTATCAAACTTCGGCCCATATGATTATTTTAGTTACATTAACTTAAAAATCTGACTTTTGACACCATCTAGCGGCCGAGTCGAATTCATGACGGAGTGTATTCCAACGTACCGCGGCCAGGTGGTTCCTGCATCGACCGATAGAGGGTACTGACAGTCGTCATTAAATTAAATAATTAAAAATATAAAATAAGAGAATTTGGTCATACACACCCCCAAAATCAACTGAGCTCTGCGCATTGGCCATAACTATTGATTGGCTAAAGAAATTTTTAAACGGACGTATTTTACTCAAGCTATCCACACATCCACATTATTTCTTTTTTGGTTTAGATTGACTCTTGGACATGTGAAACGTCGAGGAAAGTATTTTTGGTCGTTTTAATTTCAAGTCCTAAAGTCCATCTACACCACAAAAAAAAAATGTATCTGTTTGCATGTGGAGCTTCGAGAAAAGTATTTTTGGACAATTTAATGTCGTTACATTTTTCGCACAATTATAAGGCCTTGGCCCCCCGCAGAGTAAGCCAAAGTAAATAATAATAGTTGCTGTGAAAGCGTGACTCTGACTTTGTTAAATGAATAATGGATGGCTACGCTTACAAAATAGCAAATAAATTTAGCCTTTTTAACAATATCAATGTTTCCCTTTTGGCCTCTTGGGCTTTCAGATACATTCAAAAAGTAGCTGGAATTTTGGGTGTTTCTGATGTCAACATTTTAATGGCATTTGCTCAAAACTTACAATATTTAATTTATCTATTCACCCCTCTCCTCCCCTTTCCATAAATAAAAATAACCTGTCATGCAATATTTGAAGCTTTGCTTGCATTGTGGTACCCCAAATATTTTTCTGATTTTCGAACCCCGAGTATAAAAAGGTTGGTGATCACTGGTCACTTAGACAACATTATAATGGTCGCAAAATTTTCCATTCTTTCTAATTTGTAATAATACCAATTAAATTTTCGAGTTTTGTTTTTATTAAATATTCAAATATCACACACAGTTAAGTCCCACCTGTATATTACAGCAATGCAGATAACTGATGTCTAACAATGAATCTATTAGATTTCAGACGTGCCAAAGTTGTCGAAAATGTTTGCTATATTTCGCTACGTCACGCAGTGGTACCTCCGCAATAATGATAATCAATTATCCACATTATTTCCCATCTTATCGAGAATTTCTGGAATACAAGTGCTACATGGCTGCGACCCGAGATGCACTTACGACCTAATGCAGCACTGCATCGATCAAAAGAATTGTGATATAAATTTTTCCATCGATTGGGTCATAACGTCGCTTGCTTATAACGTGGTCGAAAGCCCCTCATCTTATTTGATCAGCCTATTAAATCTGTGTAAGTAATAACATTTTCTTTTTTTTTTTTTAAGAAATAGGAGAGCGGAAAACGGGCAAAAAGAAATCATAAGGGTGATGAGATCATGGAGACTTTCAATAATATGTACGCTTATTTTCAGTAGATTTTAAAGCGCCAAAATCTGCAAAATCAACATTATTTTACTCATCCGTAAAATCGTGCTAATGGCAATACATTAGCAACAAATGATAACCAGTTTCAGTATATAAAATTGTGAAAAACTTTCTGCCGTGGCATAAGAAAGCTTGACTAATCGATATGACCTCTATATTACTTCGAATATGACTTGGATCCAGATGTACTGATTCTTCTACTTGCTGGAAGCGCAAGAGACGCTAGGTACTGTGCAGAATGGCTTCATATGAAATTAAAGACCTTTGAGCCACTGAGAGGCTAATTACCTCTCGAATAACACCAAGGACTTTGTCATGGCGGTAAGCATACCGTCCTTGATCTAAGGCCGCCTTGCAGCCTGTCAAAATAAGTCTAGCTGTGCAATGGGTATTGCTACAAAGGGGACATGAACTACCTCTGAAAAGCTTCAACGAGCGAGGTTAAAATTCAGCATTTAAATAAAAATTCAGTATCTCTGGTGTCATCATACAACATTACCTTCTAGTGCATTGTAGAAGGAATGTAAAAATCCCCAACTGTTATCCACTCACTCTGGCATTGAGGGCCAACAGCACGAGCCATACTGTTGCTGTCGTAATCTCCTCGCATAAGGGACTTTTTTAGATCTGCATCGTTCATGGTTGTACCGCATCGCCCGTGGTTAAAGCGAATTCCTCAAAGCGAGTTTATATTGCTGAAAGGTGCATGGTCGGGATCGTATGGCAGATGACTCATTAATATTACATTTACCTATAAGTACTAAGAAATTGGTATGTTTGTCTGGTGGAGTGAGCTGGAGCGTTATCGTGATGGAGGATCATTCTACTTAAGAGGGCGTCTCGTTCTTTGACTTTTTTCAAAGCAAAAGGCAAGCAGTTATTCACATACCAGTCCGCATCTACAATTCTTTTATATTCTAACTTCATAGTAGCATAATGGTCCAATCTGCCAAAGAAGAAGGCAATCATCTTCTTTTCAGTACTCTGTCTTTTTTTTTCGCTTTCGTTGGCAACTCTTCGAAAGTAAAGACTTACTATGCAGATTGCCTCTTAGTTTCAGGCTTATAGCAAAAGATCCAGCTTCCATCACCTGTAACTATGTCAAATATAGCATTTAATTGATCATTGTCGAATTTTTGAGGTATTTGGCGTTTTTGAGCTTAAATTGCTTAAAACCTATTCCAACAAATATCTCTCATCACTACGATTCCAAAAATACCCATATACGCTATGCTTGTTCTACCTTTTGGTCAGATCGTCCTCCAGGCTAGGTAAACCGCGATGCCCCTGCAGCAGCACCTGCGAGACTCGGATAGAATGTGCTGCCACCTGCCAAATTTGATTAAGATCAGACCACGGGAAGTCTTCGGACAGACAAACAAACGCACAGCTCGCATCAGTCTGTATGGCCCATCTTTTTGGTGCTGATTTGACCTTCGGGAAATACAAAAAAGTCACACGGGCGAGATCCGGTGATTAGGCTGCAGGTTGTAATACAGAGATCTCATACTTAGCCAAAAATATCTTGACAGAATGTGCAATATGGGCCGGAGTATCGTCCTGATCAAGAACCCATGACTTGGTCAGGTCATCCAGAATTTATGTCATCGTCTTCTTACTCATTCACGAAGCGCATTCAGGACAGGACATATTGATGTGTTGCTCTACTCCAGAGGTACCCAAACTTTTATGTCCCGTAGAACACCGGCCGATATTTTTGGTTTCTGTAGACCACTGCCTGCCTAATATTTAATTTTAAAACTTGTAAACTTTAAATGAGTATTTGACAGCTGAAACAGTGATGCTCATGTTGCTAGTGTACAAGTGATGATGTACACATTTTATTCATACCTTTATTCAAAGGCATTTAAATTTTGCACTGCAAATGTTTTTTCTTAGCGACCACGACCTTTAAGTGCAAAGCATTTATGAAAGCCACACATAACTACACAAGTAGAACTATCTCGCTTGCTCGTTCATGTGAGCCGTCTATCTTACTCACCAGCAGGCTATATCACCCTCTATCAACTAGTGTTACGTTTCTTTATTGCGATTTATATAATTTTATATAAGTTTAAAATACTTTGCTGTAAATACAATCTGTTTGAGGTGTAATAAAACATTTACGGAATGGCTAAAAGTTGATGATAACCTGCCTAAATATGATACATTTTGTGTACCACCATTTTTTCTTGCTGACATAGAACCCCTGCAAGTCGAAATCAACTCCTGGGGGTCCATATTGACCACTTTGGGAATCACTACTCTACTTGAACACTTATTTCCGACCGAGCACAGATGCAAGATCCACTTCGAACAAAGGCCCGGGCCAACTGAGTGGTGCTTAACTGTAATAGCAATAGAGGCAAGGGGATATACTTGCTCACTGTTTGGCTACAGAACGATCGGTCCGGTTATTTTCTAGCCACACCTAGTATATGATTCTTTTTCTGATTCCAGGTAAAACCATATTATCGAGAGCTACCTGCAATCTATTATCACTTACGATATTAAAAGCATCACTCTTGCAGTGGCTATGTTACGGCACTGCTATGACTTTAGACACTTTGGAACTCGCCGCGAGTATCATAGCCCAGATCGACGATTGCGTCGGGCGTAAATCCATATCAAAAAATTACATTTCTCCCGAACCCTGTCAACTATATCAGTACTTTGATGAACGAACGAGCTATATCGTGGAACTCCACAATTCGTGGTCACTCATCGGCCATAGCTACCACAAACTGACGCCCTGGCTCGATGGAATTTCCTCGTCCAATTTGAGTCTACAGAGCGATGCTTTTCTACCATTGTTAGGTATGCTCATCGTTCACACAGATCAACCCCCGGTCATCATATTGAAAATTGCACTCAGTATCATCGAGCAAGATGAGCAGAAAGCGACTATGCTGTTACCGGTCCTTTTGAATTGTGTAATGGAAACGCGGCGACCACAGTTTATGATGGAATGGCTTAGGGGCATCGTTGAGACTTCCATTTCTAAGGTAAATAATTTTTAATTTCCATTATACATAATAGCATTTGTTTACAGCTGAGTGGCAACCCCTAGGTTCTGCAGAACACATTTTGGAAAGAAGTTTCCAAATAATTGTGTTCCACAGTTAGGTAGGTGTGGTACCTTAACAACTTTGCTACCAAGCCTGCACATGTGCGGGGTGCGGGTCAGATGCACGGAGCTAGCATATGCCTGTTAATTTCTATAGGCTAGTGTGCGGCCGGCACTGAGCGAGGCGCGTAGCGTGTTTGTTGACCTCCCGCGCAAATGTTGTAAAATTATCGTACTGTTTTGGTTTTTCGGATTCAGACTTTTTCCCTTATACTTAGGTTCTAAGTGAAATAAAAAATGAGTGACGGTGACGAGTATTCGAGGCCTAAAAGGCAGAGAATTTTATGCAATTTGCCACTTGATGACAGCGGTATTGAGAACGAATTGTTTGCTGACGATGACACCAATGATAACTTCTTGCCTGATGGTAGTGAAGACGATGAGGATGATGGAGAATCGAAAGACCAGCAGCTGACATTTTCTGCAGCAGCTATTAACGTACCCAGTCCGTCTACATCGTCGTCAGTGAACAACGAGCAGCTACTATTGAATAATATCAATCTACCCTCCACAGGTAGTTCTCAATGGCCCGAATCAGACCCTCCTCAGCCTACAATAAATTCATCATTGTCAACTATGTGTGAAATGAAAAATATTCCTTTCAATTAACAAAATGAGTTCTTTGGAAATCCTGGTTCAGAACCTATAAACTTTTTTAATTTTTCCTTGAAAACGAAATACTTTCATTCATTTTAATGCCACTCTTGATAGCTACAATCGAGAATCAAATATTGGAAAGCAATTACAATGTCAGAACTTAGAATATTCCTAGGCCTTCTTTTTCATATGGGCACGATTTTACTTTCTTGCCTACAGGACTACTGGAAGGCTGACAGATTATTTGCTATACCTATCTCAGACAGCAAATGGCCAGGATTCGTTTTTTGCTAATACTGAGATGCCTCCATTTTACTTCTGAGGCCGAGAATGCTGATGATCCGTTGTTCAAAATACGCTGTATTAGTCATATTATTGATTATTTCGATAATAAAATGGTGACTTTAAATTCCTAGGAAGTCATGGTGTTTCCCTTGGATTGACGAAACAAGACAAAGAATTGGATTAATCTGTAAGTTTTGTAAAATAAAATAAATAAATAAATGATTTCACACACTGCTTTCGACCACGCAAGTAGGAGTCAGACAATAGGATAACAAGGATATGATAAGATAATATATGATAACAGATGTCGAACCATAGTTCACCTCCTCCTCTACATAATAGTTATTGCAGGTACTGAAATAGGCTCTTATTCCACTTGTTTTGCTTTGACTGCCGGGGTAATCTGGAAACCTAGTTTCCTAAGACGGTGGAGTAGATGTTGACCTGTCGTCACCTACCTCCAGCGGTGACAAGTCTAGTGGAAGGAGAAGTCTTTCCAAAACTGTTAATCAGGGAGTGAGGGAGCCTCACTGGCTTGCCAATGCCCTCGCTGTTTGAGGAAGGCTTCTGCTGGGCGGTGCCGTTACTAGGTCAGTAGATTGTTATGCACCAGTCTTTGCGACTCATCACAGGGTGAACGATAGTTATAATATCCTGAAATGACAGGTTGGCTTGCAGCATCGAAAATCTCAATCAATCTGTCTTTAGCTTTTCAACGCGTATTTTGTCAGCTCTTGTTGCTTTATTATTTTTCCACGCTGTGTCTTTTATCTTGCTCGGAGGGTTGCCGTCAAACGGTCTTACGCATGGTGCGATTCCTAAACCGATAATAGAAGCTGAAATTCGGCCTAGCCAATTAATGACAGACTTCATTTCGGTTTTCTTTCACAGGTGAATACTCCGCTCATAATTTTCACACTGACAAATCTCTATAAGAATAAAGGGATAGATCTAGCTTCAATGATACATCTTCTAACAATTCTCGAAGATATACAGCCAAGAACATACACATACCTTCAAGAATACTTACTCGAGAAGAAAACAGAGGAAAATTCGGATGCATTGTGGGAAACTGAAATAGCGAAAGCTGCATCTATCAAAAGAGTTTGCGAAAAAAGGTAAGCGTGGATGTAGAATAGTAAACTTTCCAATATTTCAACCTTTTTGGGGATTTTTCAACTAAATATCAACGCTGTTGCAGGGCTGCTGAACATGGTCCAGAATTTATTTCCATTCTATCGCAAATATTGAACCGGTGTGCTGATGATAATGGAGACGTTGCCAGCGGGTTGGTTCTAGAATCTTTGGGCATACTCTGGATGGAGCATATCGTCTCTCCGGTTAGTACTTGGTCAGCCTTGGCTCCCAAAATTGCCAAAGACAAGAGACCAGTGGTGCAAGTTAGGTTAGTATCCAGTATGTTGGTGGTGGTGGTGATTATGATGATGATAGAATGGCCAATCACACAACTACCTGCGCTTAGTCCTAACTTTAGGGACATTGTGGCTTACCTCTATTTATGTATCTATTGGCCACCAGTCGATACTATACAGTCATGCCATAAATTATGTCAATTTCCATCTTTGGTCTCACAATTTTTCCCACTGGCAAAACTGATTATTTTGTTTTAATGCCACCTAGCTGGGTACAGTTTGGAACCGGCCATCAATAAGGCAACTAGATTTAACACTTGTTTAGACAACATATTTACAACAATCCATCGGAATGCACTGGGGATAGTCTGTGACAGTCAATTAACAGACCGCTATCTAAATCTTATCTGTCAGTTTAAGCAGTAGCATAAATAAAACAATTCCACCTAGAACTGTAACCTTCTTGGATAATTAGAGCCTGTCGGTTGCCACTGATCATATTAATTGGAATAAAGGATGTGAATCTGGCTACGGACTTTTTTGTTCAAATAATCTATCAAACTTTTTCACAAGCAAGCCTTGCTATATCAGCTGTCAAAATATATAATGATTATGGGGCTTAAGTGTGAAGTTGGCTGTGAAAAAATACAATTAAGTCCTCAGTTGGGAAAAAACGAAATCACTTTCCGAACAACCCAATACAACCAGCTCATCTGGAAGACCAGTTGCAGCATCCATGGTGAACAGAAGTCACACACATCAGCCATAGCAACCCAATATGTACACTTTATTTTCTCTCTTCTTACAGCCCTTAGCCGAGCATGTACATATTAGATGCTCGCCAATCCATCTATTCCGCAACCCCTGCAAACGGTGTCGTCAACTATGCTTAGTGTGGGCATAAAGTGACATCGATCGACCTATAGATCAAAATAAAATTTTTTCAATCTAAAAATGTGTTGGAAAATGAAATTTTACTTCTTCTTTAAAGTCGTTTGGGGTTTCCCCGCGACCCATCCCATTACCTCCCGCAACCCAAATTTGGGTTACGACCCGAGGTTAAAACTCACTGATGTACATAATACATATTGTTTGTACCTACTCGTTTTTCCTCCTTGTAATATAAAAAATAAAATAATCGTCTGAAGAAGAAAAATCATGATATTCTACAGGCACTTTTCTTTCAGCCTTTGCAAACTGCTGAGCAACATACCTAGCTTAAAGAGCAATACGCCAGAATATGACTCATTCTCATTTGAAGCTCTTACAACTCTATGGCACTTGGGTGCCGGATCCGACAATGAAAGTGTCATAATAGCAGCTTTGGATGCTATATCGCAATTCTCGCTCGAAGATATGCATTTGAAACAGATACCGGATCTATACAAGAGTGAATTGGTGTATAAATCGAAGAACGATCCTGACGCAAAGCCTGAAGACATTTTGGACTATATTCCTTGTAAGGTTTTTCATATTTTTTTAAATTCTTAAACACATAACCAAATCATGTTCCATAATATTATAAACTGCACTGTAATAGGCATTCGAAAATAATAATTTAACCAACGACTTATAAATGTTTTTAAATATTCTGGTAATTTATTAAAAATGTTGATTCCTCTGTAGAGGGACAGGCAAGTACGCTGTCATTCACACTGTGATGTCCCAATTTTTAATATGCAATTTCACTCATCGCACGTTGATATGGAATATCAGATTGATACCTCCTTGGTTAATATGGTCTGCTGATATTTTGACGGATTTCAAGGGGGTGATTTAATATGACATATTTTCTCTCCATTTTTAACCGAAAACTTAATTTTGTATGCACGGAGGGCAAATTACCCTCTCCTCTCATTTTGCCAGCTTTGATCGCAACTTAATTTGTCGGTTGATTCTAAGATTTTTTTTTAGTTTATATGTAACTTCACCTTTGTGGACAAAAATGTATGTGATCAATAAAGAGTTTTGTATTGTATTGCACTTTGATCTCCAGGTGAAATTTGGTCCACCGTATTCCGATATATGAATCACAATGCGCTAAAAGGACTCATAGACCTGTGCTCCAGCCTTATGCGTCGAGAAATCAATGACTACAGAAGCGGCATTTATCAAACTGAAAGAGAAGACGGTGAACCAAACACACTCAAAATAGCTAGGAATGATAGTGTCGTAAAGGGATTGATGGAATTTATAAAAACAGAGGTATGTGCTTACAAATATTCACACATTTATAGGTAAAGGGTATACGGCTGGCAGTTTTTCAACTTAAAATTCAAATATCTAGCGGGGAAAAATTGTAGTGATTATCCCCATAGCATCTTGGCTTGCCTCTTTGATCATAATATGGAAGGGCTAATGGGGCCATGCAGCTTGGGTCCTAATGGCCAACTCTTGTTATCATGGTCGGCCCGACTCACAGCTCAACGCCCATCCGGCAGCCTCCTCGAAGAGGGACTAACCTAATGAACCCGCTGTGCGGCGAATCTCAAGCGGTCCTGGATATCTGATCATTGGTCGGTTTGCCGGCTTTTGCTCAACAACCTCCCCGATGAGGGACCCTCTGTATCCCGGTGATGCGGTGACATGGTCTGAACCCCTCGGTATCTCGGTAATGCGATACATGAGTGAAAACTTCGGATAGATGGTTGTCTGATGCACTGGCCAGTTTGCCGGCCCTTCCTCAACGACGAATAGGCGGGGGAGTCTGGAAGTGTAATGCTACCTAAGACGCGGAGGCAGATGTTGACCTGGCATCACCTATCCTTAGAAACGATCCGATGGCCACCCGATCTCGGGTGACAACCCGCTGAGTAACGGCCGCCTCGGATCCGCGATATTTATGAGTGACAGAATGCCGCATACAATACATCAGATAGAAGCCGCGCAAGCAACTTCAAACCTGTTACCAGACGGTAGGTCAGAGAAATCTGACCAAATCTGGAAGTGAAGGCGCGAGAGGCCGCACTGGGTTTGAAAATTCCCAGCGTGAGGAGTTGGACTCTCACGGGCTGTTGGTGACGCTGGGTACGTAGATCATCCTCGTCTTAAGTCTCTGTGTTCATCTCAGGGCGATTAGCGATAAAATTCATTGAAACATCCTGAGGGGGCGGGTCCGCATATAGCTTTGATATCAACAACTGTTCATATTATGGGGCCTAATGGGACCGTGCAACTCGGGTGGGTCCTAATGGCCAACTGTGTTATCATAGTCGGCCCGACTCATCGCTCAACACCTTCACATAGACACATCGCTCAACACCGGCAGCCTTCCCGAAGAGGGACTAACCCGCTGTCTGGCGGATCTGGACCCTGGACGCTTGATGTATTAGTCGGTTTACTGGCCTTGCTCAACTGACCAATAACCGGGGAAGCGAATGCGACCTATGATAGCGTGGGTAGATGTCTACCTAATGACATCTATCTTTAGAAACGATCCGTTAGCCACCCAATCTCGGGTGAAATCTGACTTCGAACCTGCTACCAGACAGGAGGTCAGAGAAATCTGACCACATCTGGGAGTGAGCATGCAAGGAGCCCCAATGGGTTTGACAATTCCCAGTGCCTCCCGGTGAGGAGTAGGGCTCTCATGGGCAGCGGCGGATTGTGCTTTTCACAAGTTCTGCGCTCATCTCGGGGCGACATAACGATAAAGTTCATTGAGACATCTCGGGATAGCGGGTTCACCCGTAGCAATAATCTTAACTCTAAACCTGATCATATTATGATGGATTGAATTCGCTGCATCGATACGCAGATGTCAAGAATAAATGTCCCCACTTTTTTCTTCACAAAATTCGAAAATCGGTCAAGTGCCCATTCCGGTTTTCAAATAAAATTGTTATGATACTTTTATGTTATGTTTTATGTCCAATAAAGAGTTTATTTATGTCTAACTACCTAACTCAATTTCTCGTGTGTTAATAGACGATTATGCCTTCACCCAAATATGAAGATGCGGTGATACTGGCCGTGCTGGAGTGTTTGAGTGCTTCCTACTCCAAACCTCTGCCGCCGTTCAACTGGTGTTTCCTGCAACAACTGTTCCATCGGAGTGATATCTTTAGGATACCATCGTTGCTGCTTGGAGCGAAACAGGCTGTCATTTCAGGCACATCCAAAAGATTCGTCGAGAATTTTCTCAGCGAGTTTGAACCGACGAATAGTGAGGTAAGTTTATTTCTATTAAGAGACTACCTCAAGTAGTCTTGGCTCAGATATCATCATCAAATTTATGTATTTAGTATAAAGGTGGCCCTATTAGATAAAATAAGATTAAAACCCATGTTTCATTTATGTTGAGAGAATTTGTTAAAGCCTCCTCTACCTGTCAAACGAGCGAATTAATGGATAGAGACGACACAAATACCTTTCCGTAGCGACAGAAAGAGATAGGTATAGGTATGAGCTGTCTCAAAATTTGTAACAGTACTTTCTTCAAAGTATCGAAAATGGGTTTTTCTATTATACAACCAGGAAGACTAATATGATGCATTCTTTATTAAACTATTTCGCAAGATCTGTTACACAACAACAAACAATTACTTTGAAAGAAAAAGTTAGGCCTTCATAAAACCTAATGTTTTAAAACAGATAACATCATCTTTTTATTTTTGCTGTTTATTGAAAATAAGATCAATAATTAGGGTCATTAACAAGAAAAGTAGCGATATACATCGGCAACTTTGGTCCGTCCCATGATGGGTAACCCCTGACGTATCCAAAGTTGCTTAAAAATCTATTCCAACAAGTTTATCTCATCGCCACAATTCCAAAAATACCCATATATGTATATGCTATGCTTGCTCCACCTATTGGTCAGATCCTCTTCCAGGCCAAGTAAACCAGGATGCACTTGCAGCAGTACTTGTGGGACTCGGATTAAATTTGCTGCCACCTGGTGGTGCTTAGGGTCACCCATGGAGACTGCATACCAAACTTAGTTAAGATTGGACCACGGGAAGTCTTCAGACGGACAAACAAAAGAACGCACAGCACGCATCAGACTATTTGGCCCTTCCAACTTAATACTATCGACGGGCCAAAAAGGAATATAATTCGAGTTCTGTGTGTTCAAGACCTGCCATGATGAGCAAATTAGTTAATGATCTATAAAACAGCGGAGAACGAAAAAAACTTTAGAGAGAAGCTGAGGACCCTACCCGGTCTATCGTGATACATTGTAACCCTGGTCGAAAACTTTACTGAAATCCTATTTATTTATTTAAGTATTTATAATAATATGATAATATCATAACATCAGCTGTAATGCGGACACATATATAATAATATCATAGTGGTAAGAAAATATTGGCAAAAAATTCAACATCATCTATATGTCCGAGGTTAAATCGCACATCAAAGCAGACCGGAGTCCGTATGTTGCAGCCAATAGCTCTCAGTAGAAAGAAAACATTGAGAAGATAATAAATCGCCTCCCCGTCTGAAACAGAGCGCTAAGAGAAGAAGAAGAGAAGAAAGCATCCTTGCACATATGGTGCGCAGTGTACTGAACGCCCGCAAGGCATAAAACGTGAAAAAGATGATGCAAAGCGAGTCATCGCGAACGCACCGATTGAATCGTGGAAGGGGTGCAGTTACTCAAGGCATCGTGGGTTGAAGGACGACAGTCGGCACACGAGCGCCGTCCGGTTTAAAGCATTTCACATCCTTAGGTATCAACCGGGCGCAGTCGCCCCGAAGTATGTGGGTTTTCATCACCGCGTACGAGTCGCTCCGTCAAACCGTTCAGCACGAGAGCGGAACCGATCGGAGGTCGGCAGTCGGACCCGTCGCGAGCGAGCTGCAGTTTGGCGGCCAGCCAGCATAGAAGCATCGAGAGACGCCCGGCGAGAGGCAGATGTGTCAGAGCGGGTCGACCGGGGTCATTAGACGCAAGTCGCAAGAGTGATCACCGCCGCCCCAAACCTGACTGTAGGGAGCCAACGGCGCACGGGAATATACTGAGCGGCGAACCGATCGATGGATTTACAATGCAGTATGCTTGTTGGCCCGTCCGTAGTATTATGTAGTATTACCGGGCCATAAAGTCTGATACATGCTGTACGTCCGTCCGAGGAGTTTCCGTAGTCCGATCTCAACCAAATTTGGTATGCAGCCTCCCGGTGGCAGCAAATTCGATCCGAGTATTTAAAATATATCTGTTCAAATAAAACAATAACTTTGACAGATAAAATTTCATCGCAAACACATTCCCTTCCATAATGCCAATGACAAGCCTTATTCATTGTGGAATACACAACTGAGTGCATTGCGCATCTATTTTTGTGGGACTGGGGAGTAGTAGGTCCCTTTCTTTTGTAAGAGATTGTGTGACAGAGAGATATGCAGTTCTGTATTTTTATTTGGGCGACTGGGGAGTGCCTCTTTGTTTGTATAAGATTGTGTAAAAGAGAGGCACGCTTTCAGCACAGTTTACGTGCTGCGCACCCATCAACGTCTATCGAGTTCGTATGATGCATAGCGCTTTTGTTTGGGTCTTCCTCGGTTGACATGGATTATATTAAAAGACAATGGATAATGGATAAAGAATTCATTTGGATCAGTTAGTATCTTTTAACCTGAAATAGTAGTACAAAAAGGTTGGTTGTTCTTTGGTATTCATATGTATGCAATCAAATTGTCAGGAAAATTTATTTCTTCAATTTATGGCAACTGCTATTGATGTTCTTCTCAGTGTCGCGGCCGAGAGGCAGAACCGCAACCTAGTACTTCTTCGGTTGTTGCTGCTAAAATGTTTATGCAAATTTTAGGTATTATTCATTTGTTTAAAGACATATTCCTGCCAATCTCTTGTGTTCTATTGTAATTATAGTAATATTATGGTAAGGCACTCGTAAAGGGTGGAACTTTTTTATTGTAAATTATTTGGATTTGTGGCTCATCCATAGTATTACGTAGGATGGGCATATAGTCTGATGCATGCTGTGCGTCCGTCCGTCCGTCCGAGGCTTCCGGTGGTCTGATTTGATATGCAGTCTTCCTGGCTGACCCCAAGCATCACTCAGATGCTGCTGCAGGTGACTCATGGTTTACTTGGTCTGGAGGAGGATCTTACCAATAGGTAGAGCAAGCACAGCGTATATGGGTATTTTTGGAATCGTGGTGACGAGAGAAACTAATTGAAATAGATTTAAGGCCATTTTGGATAAATCATTCTAATCATTGCTTTATTTTTTCAGATATCGTTGATGCAGGGTCTAATGGAATCATTACCTAGACTAGGTGCTACTATATCGCCGCAGTACATTGTAGCTTTAGTCGAAAAATCATTGAAATATGCTTACATCGAAGAGAAAACAAACCCAAAAGAAGCGTTATTTTCAAAGCTGTTGAAACACCTTTCGAATGCTTTCGCTTCCGAGAAAATGAGTCCGCCCAATTGCTCAGCTATTATAGTGCTCATTCAAGATCTTTACCCGAAAATAAGGGTCGATAATGAGGTTTGTATTATAAATAAATATATAAATATCGAATTGTAGAAGTGCAGAGGCTTAACCCTTCAACCGCAGGTGATTTATATAAAATCGCGGGCTAATTTTATTTGATATGTAAAATAGTTTACAATCATTGCATGATTGTATTAAAGAATGAATCAAGAAAACCAAAACTTTACATTTTCAAGTGAATTATTTTTTACATGTAGTGTACATTATGTGGGAAATGTGAATATCGTGTTCAAGGGTAGAAACAGAGAAGAACAGTTATTGATATTTTTTTTTGAGTGGTAAATATTGAAACAAGGCTCCATACACATGGCCACATTGCAATCAATAGCCGACAGTTGCATTTAAACGACTGAATACACAACTCGATCTGAAAGACTGCTGCTGTACAACTGAATGTAAATTGAGGCTTGGTGTATATTCTACCATGAAGGTCGTAACTTGTCCATTCTCGTCGGCCGTGCGACTTGAGAACGTGGAAAATGCGATTCTCAATGTTGTAGAGCAACAGAAAAATATTCGACGGGGAAATAGCATCTACCGGCGCAGTAATAACTCAAAGAT
>JAOPUG010000053.1:14697374-14712384 GCA_027564375.1 Micropterix facetella | reverse complement strand
CGCTCTTGTGGTAGTGTTCATCACTATCTGGACCGCCCTTTTGCTGACCAGCTCCGTGATCCATTTTATGGTGACTGCAAAAAAGGCAAAATCACCCGGTTATCCCAGGCGGTCACCCATCCAAGTATTGGCAACGAAGACGCTGCTTAACTTCGGTGATCGGACGAAAATCGGCGTTTTCAAAGTGGTATGGACGTTGGCCGCAGCACGATTTTAATAACACATATATTGATAATTGTCCGTATGTTACCAACATGTACTCACGTTTTACACATTACATTTATTTATTTTTCATTATTTCAGAGAGCATGCTTCGACTCTTCACCAAATTTGTCCTGCCTTATTAAAAGTGAAGTCCGAAAATACTTCAACGCTCCACTGGATACTGCAGTTGATTTCTAGAGCTCAGGAAGTTATTTCTAAGTAAGTATAGCATTCTGCTTTCCCAGAATAGACTGCAAAACCAATAAGTGCTGTAGTATCACAAACCTAAGGTTTCTGGCACAACGGTAGTTCTATTTACACTGTGGTAAGTAAGTACGATAAAACGGAGCTGCCATGGAATTTACCGACCAGATCGGGCCCATCATAATACTATTGTTACACTTCTGGAGGGTTAGCGGTGGACTCCTGACTAACGACCGGCTGTGATAAGTTTAAGACAGATGTCTTGCCACATGTGAGCTCATTCACTCCCCCTTCGAAGCCATAGAATTTGAGATATGAAAATCGCGGTTTTAGATATTTTCTCTAGGAAGTAATTAATTATTTTCCTGGAGAGGATAAGATACTTAAATAGGTGAAATATAGATTTGGCTGAGAGGCCACGAGCACCAACTTCCACCGCGTGAAGATGAACAGTAAAGCTGTTCCGGGTGACGGAATTTGCGAGATCGTGGTATTTATTTAATTTATACTCGTGGTCTTTTGGAATATTTGATTCGCATGGAACAGTTAATACAATAAGGGCCATCTTCCGAGATAGGGAGTAAAAAGTTATATGTGGACAGAGGGCTGTGTAGTGGAAAGTTTTTGCCTTTAGAGCCATCCTGCACAAATTGTATTAGTGGCTTGGAGGGTACTGTAAGACCTTTGTTGGCACGAGCCACTAAGAGGCTAACTACCTCGCGAATAACAGCAAGGACTTTGTCATGACGGTAAGTATCCGTCCTTGATCTAAAGCCGCCTTGTAGCCAGCCAAGATATGTCTAGCTGTGCAAGGGGTATGGCTAATAATAGGACATGAACTATCCTCTGAATAGCTCCAACGAGCGAGGTTACTGGGGTCTGAAAGTATATGCTGAAAGGCATTTAAATAAATTTTCAGCATCTTTGGTGTCGTCTTACAACATTATCTTCTAGTGCATTGGAGGGGTAATGCAAAAGTCCCCAACCGTTGTCCAGCCATTCTTACATTGAAGGCCAACAGCATGAGCCATACTGTTGCTCTCACAATCTCCTCGCAGGAGGGACTTTTGATAGGTCCACACGCTTATAGTTGTACTGCCATACCCCAGACCGGTGCTATTCTGGCTGATTCCAGCATGAAACTTTTTGTGGATGTCTATGCAGGCCTGTAGATCATTTGGATCACTACAGGCACTTGCTGCGTGTTTAATTATTGACGGATCTTTAAAATTACACAGAATCGCAGTTTTGGTTATTCTGGAGTTGGCATAAAGTGGAGAGGGTAGTTTTAGATCTAGTCCAAAGTGATGTTTGGACCTGAAAATAGTCGAAGGGTTGGCTGGTTTGGCTAAGAACAACCAAGATTTTAAACTAGCTGTCAAACAAGCATCTAGATGGGACAGTTAGGTTTTGGTGAAATCATAAATAAGAAAGGGTCATGATAAATGAGATAAAATAAAGATTACGGCTACAAACCGAATTTGGATTTTTGATTCATAACTCAAGTATTATTTTTTTTATTTTCAGGAATGACTCAAACGAATGGTCGGTTATCTTTCTTTGCGATACATTCATAATGTGCGTCCTGTTACTGTCCAGCCGTCATGTTTTAACTGACTGTGATATTAAAACTCTTTGCATAAAGAAAGAACAAAGGTTTAGCCTCTTCCCGAACGCCGTACCAATTTTAATAAGTCAGCAAAGACCGAAGGAATGGCAGGCTGCTAGTGGACAGGTAGACCTTTTAATCATAATTTGGAATATGAATTTTGGACATTGGTTAAAAAGAATGACACTAGATTGCCCGATGGAGTCATTTTGTAGTATTTGAGTCATTTGGAAAGTACAATGTGATTTCATGCCCTATGGGTAAATGATATACTTTTTTTTACATTATGTGTACATATGCTTATACGTACACATATTATGTTATATTATGTATATTATGTTGTATAGGTTAGCTGTTAGATATTGCCTTTATTATTATTATTATTACATTATACTATATCCTGTGTATTGGTTCTTATGAAAAGGAAGAGGGAAAGCAGACAAGGCGCACAGGCTTAGCAAACATTACAGCACTTACTATCCATCACTCCAACACAGGTATATACCTAGCGGGGTGATGTAATCCTGACGAGGTAATGCCTTATCGCGACTTTTTTGTATAAAAAAAAATGTAACACAATCCATATTCTATGAAAATATAAATAGGATAAAGTTTTTATAAATAAAGAAATATTTGGGAAATCAACAAATTATTCAAAAAATTTACTTTAATCTCAATAAAATATCTATCGAATAATTTTTATATTTGATCTAATATTCTATCATTTTTCTAGTAATATTCAATCGAGTTCTAATCATCGAGTCTAATCAATCGAGTTCTAATTATTTTTATAGTAATGTTCAATCATAAAACTTATTTTTTTCAAATTTACCTTAAATGCCCAAGGGAGTAACTTGAATCCCTGTTGTCATATGGGATTTGAGGAATCGCAATATTCAGAAAAATATTTTAATACATATTTATTAATTGTATAACAAGCTCATGTATGACACAGTATAAATCTCGTATTGGGAGGAGGTGATGTTTATGTAATTGCGTGCAATGTAGGCATCGCACTTCTCCGCACGATAAGCCCAGCTTGCCAGCAGGCACTCGCTAGTACCGCGCCGGAATCCATTAATGAAAAATGTGAAGCAAATGAAAGAAAAATATTGTATCCAGATTCTCAGTAAATTTATCGATGCCTTTCATTTGCGTGTATACATCCTATACATTTATACTAAGCAGTCAAAATGAGTCATTTAGGCATCCAATTCGAAAGAGCCAGACATTCATTAAATTGTTATTCTATCTGCCAATACGTGTTTTGATTTTTTTTTTCCAGATAATCGAATGGTTGCACTACGCTAGACATCAGCGTTCAGTACCTTTAGCGTATCGAAAAGTGTTCTATAATGCTTTATTAGCATGCCGTAACTGTCTCTACTCTGGATATCCATCCGTTAGATCAAAAATGCTGAGTGTCAGATATGAATAAGTTGAAATAAAATATTTTTATAATGGCATACTGATGTTATTTTAATTAACACCATCACTAATATTCCTTTCCTTAAATTCGTACATCTGTAAATGTGTCAACTGAGGGGATAGCCGATCAGTTATTTGTACTTAAGTCCTAATTTTAGAGCCATTGTGGCTTACTTCCACCTATGTTTGTATTGGCCACCAGTCCATGCTATAGACACAGTATACATAGAGAACAGTTGGTTAGTGTCAAAGCCATGGGAAAACCTGCCACCTTAGGATGTTTCAAATGCTGTGGCACCTTGGAGTGCCACGTAGAGATCAGGGGTACCAAGGGGCATCCATGATTTGCCTCCACTGACTGCGAAGAACTTCTGAATATTCAGATAGTAGATCTCATTCTTGTCATTAGAGTATCTCGCTAGTGGTCGCTGTATAGTTTAGTCATGTAAGAAAACTATACCTACTCAGTTTCCTAAAAATAGATTGATTTTTAATGAAAATACCGATAGTGAAAATACTTTTTAAAAAAACGAAAACCGATAGTGCAGTACTTTTCCCTTTAATTTTCTTTTTTTTATTCCTCCTGCAGCTATTATTCTACCTACAGTGTCCGCTTGGAAAATCGTAAATTTGTACCCCAGAGATCTTTCAATCTTTAGTCCGAGGGATTTCAAATATACCCCAGCCATAGTCACATCATTTGTCTTCAAACCGTCAGTGTATACAGTTATTTTATCGGAAGCCTCTGCCTTAAAGAGGTCTTCACCCTCGGGACTTATCGTATAACCTTTTCACAAGTAACAATTTGTCCGCATCCGTCTTTGTTCTTCTCCCCTTTGCGTTCCAGAGTTTTATCCGTCGAAGACAAAGGGCCTTTCTCGCTGTATCTAATTCGAAGAAATTCGGAGTGCACCTTGCTGCGGTAATAGAAGATAACTGTCTCGCCGTGGACCTTTCGGCGCATCGCCCGGGCTTCTCGCTCCGGCAGATCCGGTTCGCCTCTTCCGAGGTCTCCTCGCTCTCTCTTCAGGGAACATGGGGCAGCTCCGGTCCACACCACAGGAGTCGTAGGCCTCGTCTAGGATGCCGAGAGGTCATCTTCACGGTCCGAGGCTCGTCGCCGCGACGGCGACCAGAGCCGTCAAATCCATTTCGCTCTGCGTCCTGGCCTTGTCCTCCTGGATGATGTCGGGCCGGGTGCAGGGCAGCCGCCGTACCATCGCTCCATAATTATAACATTGGTCTTGCGATAGCCGTATATTGCCACAGTATATTTTTAAGAGAAAAACCTCAAGCCTTAGCCCCCATCCTTCCGCTTAATTGGCTTGTATTATCCTAATTATTATTATTTTATCCAATTACGGATAATCATCAATTACGAATAATAGACATATTTGTAGTAGTTATTGCAAAAACATAAAAAGAACTAAAACCACAGTTTGAGTCGTGACATTTCATATAATACATACTTTTTTAAATTACTATAAAGATTACATCTTAATATCGTATATTTACAAAGTTCATCACGATCTATAGAATCTCTATATTGTTTCCAACCCATACGGCAAAATAATAAATATGGCAGTTAACATTCGAAACTTTACACTTTCACCTTATACTATAGTTATTTTAAATCTCTAACATGTCTAGAAATACGTACACCTTTAATTACACAGGAAAGGGATAATTGCATAATTAAAGTAGAACCTCGATATCAGCTATAACGGTCTCTCTTTACCTCTAAATTGAACGCACTAGCTAGGTGCCAGTAAGTTTCTTAAGTTGCCAAAATAGTAAAATGTACATGTAAAAATTATGGTTGATTTTACAAATAAGATAAAACGAATTTACCGCATGAAGTTTGTAACAACCGGCGTTTCAGCGATGTTGCAACCGTCGTTGTCCAGGCAAGTCTACCTTCGACAGTGGCGGTTGCTATATCGCCGAAACGTCGGATGTTACAAACTTTATGTGGTAAATTTGTTTTATCTTATTTATGTCAAACAACCGCGATAAGTCTTCGATTTCATATTATGGTTGATACACGGTATCATATACTTCCCCAAATTTCATCTCAATAAATCAACATAAAATGCTTCGATGTTCTAGGTATTGGCGATATAATAAGCCCGTAATTTAATTGCATTAGGTTTTGATACTCTTTTGTTTTGTTGTCTTCGGTTTAATATTTTTTTTTATTCAATTGCGATTTTTAGGTTCATTTTCTACCCATTTTAAAATTTTAAATATTAAACTCAATATTAAGAGATATTAAGAAATCACTCACAACAAAATTAGAGGTATTATTCCCAGGATTCTAAGACACTTTTGTTTTCCATTCTAGCGTTCCTAATAACGGTTATGAAGTATTACATTTTGGGATTATAACATTTTTATATCAAAACCGGCTGAAGATATCGAAGAGTGATATAACCAAGAGTTGTAGGCAGTGTCCTCAGAATTCTAAGTCACATTTATTTATTTTGTAGGACCAGTATGGATATAGATTTCTTTCAAATTTTGAAAAGGCCACCATTTTGAAACAAAACGGCGGATAACTCTCATGAGCTTTTCATATCTCGATATCACGGTGACCTATTTTTGTATGTAATCTGGTCCCAATTGGTCGTGTAGTTTCTGAGATACAGTTATTTGCACAGACACACACACACACACAGATACATTTTACAAAAATCACTTTTTTATATTCCCGGGATCAAAACAGGGAGTTTCGGAGAAAAGCCAAATTCTAAATTTAGCTCGAAAACAAGACTCTCCCTATTTACATACTTCATGTAACACGGTGTAATTTTTTGTGAAAGCGAATGAAGCTAGATAATGTGAGATGCAGAAATTGGGATTTTAATATGCAACACAGATTAGGCTGTTAAACCAACGTCTGCCACTGGAGGTGAACAGTGAAGCCATTTCGGGTGATGGTATTTAAGAGATCCTAGTCTTTCGATATTTGACTCCTAGGAAACGGTTAGTTCTACAATAAGGGCCATCGGGCTGGACAGTGGGCTGCGCATCTGAGACTTTCAAGGAAATGATACTGCTTAGAAACCGAATCAACCTCAAGAATCTAATCGGGGGTTTTCTCAATTGTTGAGAATGGTTTCAATGTATGCTTATAACACGTTGACCCCCGTGCAGCTTGAAAGGTGGGCAACACTGTCGTGGTCCTACAAGTCTGCGTAGCCGACATTACATACAGGTGGGCGGGGCGACATTAGGATAGTTTTATCGGCCCGCTTCGCCCAGTGTGTATGGTAATATTTAATCAAATTAATACATGTGCACAATTTGCGGTTTCTGAAAGTTACTAGGCCACTGAGGGCATGGCATTTGATGACAAATTAGAATACCAGAAATAAAAAAGTGTGTAAGGTAGTAAATGCCACGCACAATCTAGTACTATTTAAAAATATAAAATAAGTAATTTTCGATAAATAAGTATCATTTTTAAACATAGTTCACAGGTGGCCATGGAAAGATTTTTCCTTTGCAGGAACGTGCAGCGCACAGGTGGGCGATACACATGAATGTATGGAGGGCTGACAATACAAATTGACGTTTAGTACCACAGGGGTCAACGTGTTGAAGTCCATCGGAGTCGGAACGAATTTTATCATTAAATAACTAAATCATAATTTCGTATTTTCCTCAATTTACCTGTCAGTTTTTGTCAAAATTTTCTTTGCTTTTTTATATAACTCTTGTGTGATCTACTCATGTGAGCATTAAACAAGAGGTTATCTGCTGTAGATGGCGTCAGTGGTATAGGCCCAGTGGCGTATCTATATTCTATAGTTATTCCTCTTAAAAGAGGTCTTGAGGGGCTCTTCTTTTTATTCTTTTGAATGTCCTGTTGGTTCGGTCCATCAATTTACATGCCAGTTTATTTGGGTGCCGTTGCACACACTTTTCGTATGATTTGAGCTTTTCCTTGATGTCCTCTCATACTGTTAGCACTTTTAGATAATAATGTAATTGGTGGTTAGTGATGTACCAAGGTGTGTCTGTAAACATGCGTACAATTTTTGACTAGAACTGTTGTAGAATTTCTATATTCGATTTAGCTGCTGTGCCCCATAAGACCATACTGGCTTGAGTATATTTTTGTAGAGTAGAAGTTTGTTGTCCAAGGATAGTTCAGAATTCTGTGCCATTAGCCAGTAAAGTTTCCTGAGTTGTTGACTAGTGTTTCGTTTTGTGAGTATATATTTCTTCCAGGTAAGACGTTTTTCCAGGTATATGCCCAAGTATCGAACATCTTCCTGAGGTGGTATTTGTATCCCATTGAGCTCAACTGCTTAGGCATAAGCCATGTCTGAGGCTAAAGGTGACATGCACTGATATCATATGTTAACGGGTAAATCTTTTAGGATATTATATAAGAGACCTTCATGCTATAGGAGACCAGTGCTTTGTTTTGAAACGGTTTGTGTTTTTTAATAGCCTGCCACAATCATAAGACTTTACGATCTGCTGGTTTCAAATTAGTAAAGTAGGCCACGAGAAATGGACAGTTACTACAAAACTAAATATTCAAAACAATGCGGCTACAATTTTCGAATCAATGCAATTTTTCACTAAAAGTCAGCAATTTTTACAGCATTCTAGAATAGCTCGCAAATGCATCGTTGAATCAAAAGCACAAACAAGGCAGTGAGGTATATTTTTAGCATTCCACGCGTTCAAGTCTAACCGAGTAGCTGATAATCGAAGTTCTCCTGCACTTAAACAGATGTTTCATTGTCGCATTTCTGTCCCGGCGCCACTATCGATATCACCGGGGTGTTGTTTGTCGTTTCCACGCACAGCACTTCATCATCTTTCAGGTCAGTTTTAGAATTCTGAAATAAAATTATATATGTATAAAATGTCATAAAGCTACATTTTTCATTGAGGGTTGTTCGTTGAATCTTAAAACTGCACTACTATGTCAAAAAGATAGACACTAGGAACTGGAAGGAAAAACTGTCAACACAAAGATCCATTTAATTAAAACGCTTGTTTTCTCTGTATTCCTTTATGGCGTGGACACATACTATGTATCAATATTTTTATTGATTAAATATTATTCGCGGACTACCAGAGTGTTTAATAAGTTGTGTCATTCAATAAGGGCACTATTAGGATAGTCGTTTTATTTTTCTAAAGGTGGTACTACTTTTTTATGAAGGTATAGCACCAAAACAAATTCATGAATGATTGTTGAAAGTGTATAAGGACTCTTCACCTTCAGTTGGAATAGTAGAAAGATGGGTTGCTGCATTTACAAGTGGTCATACAAGTCTTGAAGACGATCCACGTGTAGGACGTCCAAGAAGTGCATCAACACCAGAAAACATAGCAGAAATACAGGATATGATTATAAAAGATCATAGATTAGCCAAGAGAGATTTAGTAGAAGCCCTAAGCGTCTCATTAGGCAGTGTGAGCAATATTTTTGCTGAAGTTTTGGGTTACAATGTAAAAAATGCATGATAAAAGACCCGGTTTGCAGAAGAAAAAAATCATTTTTCACGAAAATCAGTGGACTAAAGTACGAATTGTAGCAACATCCACCCTATTCGCCAGATTTAGATCCTTCTGACTTCTGGCTGTTCTCACATCTCAAAAAAAACATGCGTGGAAAACGATTTTCATCAAAGAAGAGGTAATAGCAGCCGTGGAAGCATATTTTGACAGTCTTCCGGATTCTCATTTCAGGGATGGAATCCATAAATTAGAAGATCACTGGAACAAGTGTATTGCAGTTCAGGGAGTCTATATTGAATAATAACATGTATTTCAAACTGTAAAATCGTGTTTTTGTTATGAAATGACAAAACTTATTGAACACCCTGGTAACTTAGTAATTAGATTGATGATTATTTAGTACCTATTTAGTTTATTATTATTATTAAAATGGATGAAAAATGGTTTAAATTGTCATCAGTGGATATTCATTTTGTGATCATTTTGCATGTAGTCAATACTGACCCATTTCCGTTAACTTTTAAATAAGTAACTTATTTCTAGAATGATGTATTTCTTCATATACACAAACCATTGTTTCATTGGCATGTACGAGCCTAGGTCTAGCTAGGCGACGTTTATTTGAAGATCATACTCGTTTACTATGAAGCATCTAATAATCGTAATATAATAAGCTACTGTAGGTAATAATATTGTGCTTTTCTTGGAATAAATAAAATAGACAGCCAAAGAGAGACAGAGAATTCGACAGAGCATCCAAAGCATTCTCTCTTAGTTTAAACAGTTCAGATGTCCAATGCTAGGATACCATGCAACTTCTGTCATAGAGTCAGGCAAAGTCACAATAATCTTTAAAATGTTGTTGATGAATACAGGATACAGGAGACCAAGTGTTACTAACTTCATTCTATATTCAAATATGGAATGCACGATGACAGCAGGCTAATTTGAGCTTAAACGTCAATTCATTCATTTGTTTCTATGCTTCTGGATGTATTTCATCGTATAAAAAAAATAAAAAGATATTGACCACGGAGTTTAAACATAAGTGTGATTTCTGTATATTTAGGAGAAAATATGGTTTCCACTATTGTTCCCCAATGCAGCATCTCAATGTTTACAAAGTGTTTGCATATTGATATGAAGGGGTAATGGAGCACCCGTTGGTCGAGTTTAGACACTTTTCCAAAGTGTTGAAGATGACGATGGATGGTGGAGTGCGTTGATACAAGGGTTCTCAGTTAATTCTTCAACTGATATCGTAGCATTTTGCTCATTATGATCTTTGATAAGTCATCATCGAAATTAACATGTCTCCCACGACCTGGCTCATCCTGGAGACTGTGGTTCCCTGACTGAAACTCTGGAACCATTGACGATACTGACTTTCACTCATTTTATTGTCACATTCAACTTGCTGTATGATTTTTGATGCAACTCTTTTGTCACTTCCACATTGAAAAATTCACAATAAATTTGAAAACAAGACTGAACACTCCAAAAATTTCAATCAAACTGACAATGTAAATTGGTTTAATGGAGAAATATAAGCCGGTGATTCACAGAAATCTCTTAAGCGTAAAAAGTGTTTTCCTACCTACTCGTACTAAGGGGAAAATGCACAATAATAGGGATTATAGAATAAGGTAATATTCTGGGATAAGGAGTTTAATTTTGATTACGATTCAAAAGAACAATCGCAAATGGACGAATCAGAAAGACTATATCAATAGCATCTCTAACTTAAGACTTACTTGCAAAGTTGTATACTGATTGTGGAGTCCGGTTACACCTAACTTGTTGCCTCCCTGCAACGTCACGCTCAAACTACTTGGAGGCTTTAATCTGGAGGGGTCCAACAGAGATCGCACGGCTGTCTGTTTTTTAATGGGCGTCCTGCTAGGAGATACTTTGTGAGCGCTGCTAAAGGTTTTTAGAAGCCGAGCCCTGTAAAAAAAGCACACTATCCATTGTACCACCACAAAAATGCAAAATTGCACCATAGTAAAAAATATCACTAATAAAAACAACTGCAATGTTGGTAATATACACGTCTTATGTCGGAGCATTTCCGACTATTGCTAAAGGGTCACAATCCCATATCAAGCTGGACTGGAGGTTATACAACGAAAGTTCAACTGCTGCTGCTGATTGATATATAGAGGTCACATGGATGCATTCTTTCAACCAAGGACTGACATTTTCTTAATTATAATGGGGATAAATGCACAAAACTTTTTGTAGGTGGCGCCAGCAGTACTTAGTTCCCGAAAGGTATAAAGTAAACAACAAACCGCCCAAGCGAGCTTCCGTACAAAGCTCTATGTGTGAGGAAGAAGAGAAAGAATAAATTAGTATGATGTACCTGAGAGAGACGAAGGAAAACATGGCGGTTTGGCAAAGAAGAAGTGTTGCCAAATCGCTAATACATTTTCCAATAATAATATGTCCAGATATAACTTTTTACTCCCTATCTCGGAAGATGGCCCTTATCATAGAATTACCTGTTCCATGGGAATTAAATATCCCAAAATACCACGAGTAGAAAATAAATAAATCACTCGGAATGGCTTCACTGTTCACCTTCACGCGGTCAAAGGTGGCGCTCAAGGCCTCCCACCCAAATCTCTATTTCACCTATTTAAGGATCAAGGTCTAAAACCGCGATTTCCACATCTCAAATACTACAGCTTCGAAGGGGAAGTGAATGGGCTCAGATGTGGCAAGACAGCTATCTTAAACCTACCACAGCTGGTTGTTAGTCCGGAGTCCACCGCTCACCCCCCAAAAACGTAACAATAGACTTTGGTCGGTGAATTCCATGGCAGCTCCGTTTGTACTTACTTACTTGGTAAAAATAGAAGAATGGCTACTTCCTAGATCTTTCCTATCAATCATATTAGATTCAATATTGAAGGTATTAGATATTTTAACATTTTCAGTTTTTAAGAGCATTATGGCTGGATAACGTTTCAGTCATCTCACAGCACCGTGGCAGTCATGTCCAACCGCGACGGTTTCTACCCAATGCTAGTTTGCTTGCAAGGTGCGTCGCTCACTTCCCACTTTTCAGAAAAATAGTAGTGGCTGCGCCCTCTAGCGAAAAAAAATGCCAGTGAATATCTCCATTGGAGGTTAAAAGGAGGTAGCAGAAAACTATTGTTTCAACCATTTCAAAAATTATATCCTATGCTTGGTGAGCAAATCTAACTCTACGGTAGGAAAGGCAACCATAAGTAAGTAAGTACAAACAGAGCTGCCATGGAATTCACCGACCACGGTCGGACCTATCATAATACTATTTTTACACTTCTGGGAGGTGAGCGATGGACTCCGGACTAACGACCAGCTGTGGTAGGTTTAGGACAGCTGTCTTGCCACATGTGAGCCCATTCATTCACCTTTCGAAGCCATAGTATTTGAGATCGGAAATCGCAGTTATAGACATTTTTTCTAGGAAGTCATTCCGGATAATGGCATTTGTAAGATCATGGTATTTATTTAATTTGTACTTATGGTCTTTTGGGATATTTGATTACCATGGAACGGTTAATTCTATAGTGAGGGCCATCTTCCGAGATAGGGAGTAAAGAGTTATATTAGGACGGAGGGCTGTGCATCCGACTTTCAGAGAAATGATATTGTTTAGACACCGAATGGACCTCCAGAATCCAATCCGAAGCTTTATCGATTATTGAGAAAGATTTTGTAGTGGAATGTTTTTGCCTTTAGAGTTATCCCGCACAAACTGTATTGGTGGTTTGGAGGCCACTGTAAGACCCTTGTTGGCACGAGCCACTGTGAGGATAATTACTTCGCGAATAACAGCAAGGACTTTGTCATGGCAGTAAGTATATTGTCCTTGTTCTGAAGCTACCTTGCAGCCAGCCAAAATATATCTAGCTGTGCAAGGGGTATTGCTACGAAGAGGACATGAATTTTGCCCTGAATAGATCCAACGAGCGAGGTTACTGGGGTCTGAAAGTGTATGCTGAAAGGCATTAAAATAAAATGTCAGCATCTCTGGTGTCCAAATCATACAGAATTATTTTCCAATGTATTGGAGGGGGAATGCAAAAATCCCAACTGTTGTCCAGTCATTCTGGTATTGAAGGCCAACAGCATGAGCCATATTGTTGCTGTCGTAAGCTCCTCGCAAGAGGGACTTTTTTCTTTCACATCACTCATGGTTTTACTGCCATACCCCAGACCAGTGCCATTCTGGCTGATTCCAGCAAGAAAGTTTTTGTGGAAGTCTACGCGGGCTTGTAGATCTTTTGGTTTACTACGGCCACTCGCTGCGTGCTTCGTTATTGCCGGATCCTTAGAATTGGACAAAATTTCAGTTTTGGTTATTCTGGGTTGGCATAAAGAAGAGAGGACAGTTTTAGATCTAGCCCAAAGTGGTGTTTGAACCTGAAAAGAGTCAACGGGTCGGCACTAGGTTTGGCTAAGGACAACCAATATTTTAAAGTAGCTGTCACCAGCGCATCTAGATAGGACAGATTTATGACTTGTCGCCTGCTACGGGCGATCTTGTCCACCCCGGAGCGTTTTAACGATATTGATCATTTCATCACCCCGAGGCGAAACGCAGAGACTTTGGACGTAGACAAATCTACATACCAAGCTCCACCTAGGCCCGTAAGAATCCAACTCCTTGCTGTGAGGCACTGCGAATTTTCAGACCCAGTGGGGCCCTCGCGCCCTTACTACCAGATTCGTATCAGATTACTCCGATCCCCCGTCTGGTCACAGATCCGAGGTCGCATGCGCGGTCCTCTACCTCTAAAGCGGCATTCCTTACTAGAATTTAGCGGATACGGGGCGGCCTTTGCTCGGCAACTATCACCCGAGATCGGATGGCCCACACTATCATATCCATGGATAAGCATTAGAGGTACCTGTTAACCCCCGCTGTCTTAAGAAGCGTACACTTCTAAAGTCCTTCAAAATCAGTCATTGACAACACGGCCGGTTGCCTGTCCTGTGCGCCAGCTGTCCATGTCGTGCCCGAGTTCCCATCCCCAGGTCCACCGCACAGCGGGTTCACCGGGCTGGTCGCTCTTCGGGGAGGCTCCTGAATAGGAGATGCTCCGCGAGCTGGGCCGACCAAAACACAACGGCCATTATAGCCCAGACTACAAGTAACCATTATGTCAACTCTATATATCATAGTCGGCCCGACTCAATCTAAATACCTATCAGACAGCCTCCACGAAAAGGGGCCAAACCGGTGAACCCACTGTGCATGGTCGTCCAATCTACACGTAGCCATTATGATCCACCGCACAGCGGGTTCACCAGGTTGGTCCCTCTTCGAGGAAGCTCCCGGATAGGAGCTGCCCTCGAGCTAAGCCGACCAAGTACACATAACGGCTATCATAGAACCTGTAACAAGAGTAAGTAAACCACCACAACCGTTGTTCTGCAATCTTTCTCCCCCATGCTATTCGTCTCGTGCGCGTCCTGTTTCGTTGGTGGTCGGCATCGGTTAAGTACTGGCCGGCGGCGGCAGCGGCGGCGGCAGCGGCGGCGGCGCACCGGCGCTGCACCGACATCTCTTCAGAGGTAGTCTAAATCGCGAAATTTCGCCTAGCCTGGCAACGCTGATCACCCCTTGCAATAAATCGCGATGCGCCTTGTCGGTCGATCAGACGCGTTGCAAAAGTGGCCGATAAACAAAAATAATCGCCTTTCGTTACGTCGTAAAAATAGAATTACGAGCGACGCACGCGCGCAGCCGCTCATTCGCGCGACCCTAGCTACACGCCTTACAGGCAGAAAGATCGTAAATCTGAGCGGCATTTTCCCAATATTTTTGATAGTGATATATTTATACTCAATTAAATATTTAATCTTGAATTATTAGCAAATTTTATAATAACGGTAAGTAAACACCGCGCGAACTTTCTCATTGCACTTTATTTATTAGACGCGTGCTCATTATTATTGTCTAGGTTTCGAACTAGTCGTTTATGTTGTCGCATCATTTAAAGTCGTACGACATGGATTACTTTTTCCGCATTAAGTAGGTATTCTCTGTTAGTATATGTTAGTAAGAGGACGAAGGTGAGT
>JAOPUG010000053.1:14547652-14558851 GCA_027564375.1 Micropterix facetella | reverse complement strand
AGGCTCCCGGATAGGAGCTGTCCCGCGAGTTGAACCGGATAAGTTGAAATAACGGCCATTATAGCCCAAGCTACACGGAACCGTTAGGAGCCAAACGCTTACATTGACCTCGAATCCGTGGCCCCACAAGCGACCTCGAATCTGTGATCAGACTGGAGGATAGAGTAATTTGTCCAAATATGGGAGTCATAGGTGAGGCTACCCACTGAGTGGCGATTCCCAGTGTCTCGTTGTAAGGCGATGGATCTGACAAGCTGTTGGCGTAGGTTGCCTGTGGATTGTGTTGTCCAAAATCTCTCCGTTCATTTTTGGGTGATAGAACGACAACAGTCGTTAAAACATCCTGGGGTAGCCGGTTCGTTTGTAGCTTTGATACTCCAAACTGGTGATTACACAATACTTACATCCAACATATACATTTAATAAAACAAAAACAAAGTAACATAAATGAATTATACATTGTACTGTTACTGCATTAAGTTTATTGGAAACTTCAAGTAGTAGATATTCTGTTCGCAGTCTTTGCTTTATTTAGACGTTTTCTGGAGAGACCTTATATGATCAGCGAATATCTGATGACATCCCTGAGACAAGTCTCTTTTTAATACTAACCTGACATAATTCCACATAAGATCTCCACCATCGCTCCCAGTCCGTATCCTTTATAACCTGAGGTCTCCTCACTGCCACCGAGCGGCATCAGGGATATCTTTTCGAAAGGAATATAAGGATCATTTGTCATATTGCCGTTTGCATCTTGGGCCCATCCGCTAGGCATAGAGTTCCCTTTGCGGCGCTGCATCTCAATCTGAAAAATTCCAAGAATTTCTGATCTGAAATGATCTAAATGTTGCTAATTGTAAGGAATTATACCATACCTTTCCAAGAGCAACAGACGTGGTTGCCATGTCCAATAAGAAATGATCTTTGCCGTTTACTGGTGCAGCTAACGATAATGGGTTGGATCCTAATGCTGGCTAAATTTAATTAAAAAAAAAAAACAATGTAACAGTCGGCGGAAATTTGATGTTACATAGTACCTATTACATTCTCAAAGACATATCGAAACAATCTAAAAATTTACTTACAGTCTTACTTCTAGTCGGCGCCATGAGAGGCGACGCATTTGTGAAGGACATTCCTACCAACCCCTCCTTTTCGGCCTTCGATGACCAGTAGCCCGCAATGCCGAAATGATTTGAACCTAAAAAATATTCAAGAAAATATCAGAAACACAATAAATTTGAACATGAAATTTTCACCCGTGACACATTTGTTGATGCTATCCAGCCAAGAAGACAATGTTGACATAACTATATCTAAGAAAATAGGTAGGTAATATTACTTATAAAATTATATATAGGCACCTTTCACCGTCACCCAACCAACTCCAACGTCCTTCGCTTTCTTTATGGCTATATCCATTGCGAAGTGGCATACGGTAGCGCCTAAAGCATTCTTTCCGTCCACCCAGGCTGTCGCAGGACTCTCCTTCAGTATAACAGGCTGGGCGTCGGCAGACACAGCATCCGTCAGTAGGTCACTAATGTAAAATTCTGAAAAACAAATACTGATTACTGTCAAAATCAGTAGACTATTCTAGGTGAACAAACCAAAATAGATAGCTAGTATATACGAACTCCCAGCTTTTTGTTCTAGGGTATGTTCGTCGATGGAGAAATTAAAATAAGATTATTTTTTGGAACGAAGTTTTTTTACGCGAATACGAATTGTAAGAGATCAAGTTTGCAGCTTCGAAAGAGATGTGTGAACCAATGATAGATAACAGGAAAAGTAGGATTTACATTGGCAACTTTGGCCCGTCCCGTGATTGGTTATTCCTGACTTATCCAAAATGGCTTAATATCTTTTCCAATAAGTTTCTGTCGTCACCACTCCAAAAATACCAATATACACTATGCTTGCTCTACCTATTGACAGTGGCGGCGCTAAACCAAAAGTGGATGTCGGCGACATCAGCTTTGCGACGCCTCTTTCATTTCCAAGTCAGAAAGAAAACGTAAATTAAATAAGCTGAATTAGATTTATAATAATGTATGAGTATACGAGTATTATTGCTGATCAAATTATGACAAAAATACACAAACAAACACAAGTGAAAATAGACGAACTTTTCGGCTTTTAGCCTCGCTGAATTTTTAATAACTTGTAAAACTTTTTTGCGAGGCCCCCTTAGGCGCGAGGCCTTCTGCGGCCGACGTCGCCAACGACTAAAGCCGCCACTGCCTATTGGCGAGATCTTCCTCCAGGCCAAGTAAATAGTGATGCACCTGCAGCAGCACCTTAGCTACTCGGATCGAAAATGCTGTTACCGGGTGGCGCTTGGGATAACCCAGGGAGGCTACATACCAAATTTGGTTGAGATCGGACCACGGGAGCACCTCGGACAAACGGACGGATGAACAGCATGCATCTGACAAGGTGTATTGAATAAATCTAAATACCACCGAACGACCGACCTTCTTTCTATTACTATTTTAGTTTAAAAGATACTCACATGTTCGGATGAATTATTTATTTTTATTATCCACTAAGACATTGCCTTTTACTATAATCCACATCAACTGAGGATTGAGGAAGACCCAAACAAAACCAGGTTAAAAGAAACTAACTGGTTCAGATGAATCCTATATTTTTATTATCCAATTATCCATTGTCTCAATATAATTCACATCAACTGAGGACGACCCAAACAAAAGCGCCATACAGCATACGAACCCGACAGACTTTGGTGCGTATGCACGTAAACTATGCCGAAAGTGTGCCTCTTTTTTACATAATCTTATACAAATGAAAGAGACATAGCACTCCCCAGTCGCCCAAATAAAAATGCAGAACGCGCACTGTGTAATTCTCTAAATCCTCACGTCGACCGCGCCGAACACGTATCTCTCTTTTACACAATCTCATATAAAAAAAGAGACATACCACTCCCCAGTTCCACAAAAATAGACACGCAATGCACTCTCTTGTGTATTCCTCGATGCGGCTTGTCATCGACGGTATTGAAGGGAATTCGTCTTGCGATGAAATTTTATCTGTCAAAGTTATCGTTTTGTTTCCACCAGATATATTTGAAATACTCGGATCGAATTTGATGCCACTGGTTGGTACTTTTCCCAATAAGTTTATATAATCACCGCGATTCCAAAAATACTAATGTACGCTAGGCTTGCTCTGCCTATTGGAGAGATCCTCTTCCAGATCAAGTAAAATATGATATACCTGCAGCAGCACCTGAGCTACTCGGGTGGCGCTTGAGGTCACCCAGGGAGGCTGCATTCTAAATTAAGTTGAGATCTGACCACAGGAAGTCGTCGGACAGACGGACTGACGAAGCGCTTGTATCAGACTATATCGCCCGTTCTATGTACTCGTAATACCACAATATACCAGGAGAATGTATACTGTGGTAATTCTAAAGACGGGCCAAAAAGCTGTGAAATTTTCGCACATTTTTGTTTTGTTTCTACAAAAAAGTTATTCTTTTTTTTAGAAAGAAAGATTAAATTTGGTACAATTTAATCCTAAACTGAGTGTCGTATGTCTAAAAGTTTCCGAGATATAGCGCATTGTTTTCCAACAAGTGTAGAATTTCACTATAACTCAAACAACAATTCTTTGACGATTCTAGGAGCCACTTGGTGAACTTTAGGGATGGCGCGGTAAAAAGGTCTTTTCAAGCTGCAAACTTGGTCTCGTACTATTGGTACGGTCCTAGAAACATAAACAATTGAACTACATGATCTTTTGCAAGGTCGCATTGACTGAACAACACCCTGGTTATGTTACATTCAAATTTATCAAGGGGAATGCGAGCACGAGGCGTCGTGTGGCCGCGGTGTTTATATCATCGCGTTCAAGCGAATAACTTTTCACCCTTAAGCGCTCGGAGCGTTGCGCGAACCTCCTGAACGCTGACTATATTATTTTACGTCATTCTAAATAGATAAGTCCCCGGAACTGTGCTTATCGAAACTTTTGGATTTACTTACCTAAGCGATTCATACCATGACTGAAATGTCCAACGGCATCAGCCTTTATCAGCAGATCAGCCATATCTTCCGCTGGCTTTGATGGGGATCCCGCGGCTCTGAGACAGTCCGCGACGAATCTGCGTGCTTCCTTCTGTGCCACCAGCATATTTATTAACCTGTATGAAAAATTTCGTGAAATTAGCGATTTACTTATGTGTTTATTGTGGTAAACATTAGCTGTAGAAATTGCAGCCCACTTTGGAGTAGATACGTAATTTACGAGGTTGCCTGCTCTTGATCAGTTTTGAAGAAAGCAATGAATTCTCCAAACATTAGGCTCCTTCCGTTTCTTGCAGGCCTAATCTTAGTTGGTTCTAAATATAATCAATTAAAAACCATTCCTACTCTTATGACATTTCTATTCTCAAAATTTAAGAACGGTTATAAATTGTAGGTTTTGTCTATGGTCGCTCTTTTAACCGATGTTAAATGTCGTAATGTGCCCGCGAAACATATGCTTCTTCATGTTTGTTTAGAATTGCCATGTGCATTTCGTTATTTTAGTGTATATTGTAAGAAAGTACATATAAAATAAAAGAAGAATAGTTTGTGGATACTAGTTACTGAATAATTTTGCAATGACATCTGTGCCATCGTCATTTCCATTCTAGTGCAGTTTTAGACACCGACAAGCCCGATTTAAGGCGCTTAGACGGTATATAGAGACGAATATTATGTTAATAGAAAGTAGGGATATAATTTAGTGATAATTTAGAATCATTATTGGTAATTTATGCGAATATCTTATTAATATCAATTGAATATCTAACAATAAAGATACAGTTCACAAAACAGGTATACTTCGGATTATACGCCCGTCAGTTTAGACTGCTCGTTTTACGACCGTTCTTAAATTAGCCCCGCCGAACAAGCTCAATTTTTGTAACATCCGCCAAGGCAGTGCAGAATAGTCTGTAGAGCTAGATATATAGTATACTATAAGGTACGACAGTGACAATAATAGCACTTTACATATATCCTTGCACTTTTCCTGCCTGACATTTCTATCATTCGATACACACAAATACAGCTTTAGCATTGACTATAAAATATAATCAATGACTTTAGCTACGCCGCTAACTGTATTTCTAAGCTAATACTCTTATGCAAATTGATGGCGTTGATATTTATGTAAAGTATGAAAAATACCATAAACAAAAAGACAACGGTTAAAACAACTTGATCATTCTATCACATAAAAAGAACTGATCTTGCAGAAGTAATTAATGAACAGTAAATGCAACATGGTTATCAGTATTCTGTTATCAGCACCGCAAGAGGCGATATAACTATGTAATTAAATAATGTTTAAATATTAGAGTAAACAACGAACTTGTACTTGAAGTAACGAATATCAATGTCAATGACGTAGATATTAAAAGTAGAGGCCCAATGCAAGCACCTTTGGGTAGTCCTGAAAATACAATTACGAAATCGGATTATATCCTTCGACGATGACAGATTGGTTGCGTTTATCTAAATAGGACGCAAACCACCTCAATAAATTCCCACTTATGCCTATTGCCTACTTGGGTGATTGAGTCCGTATACACAGCGTTCACCTGCATATGCTTGTCCACATTGACAACGTCAGGATATTCATCCATCAGGAGTACTAATGACTGCGAGAACATGCAATCCGACTTGAATCGACTCTCGGATTATTGCATCAGTAATGACATTGATATAAACGCCCCAAAATGCCACAAAATCTCATTCACGAGGAATATAAGGAACATCAGTTGGGACTATTATATCGGTGCCGTTGGTGATGCAATACCAGAAAGCAATTGCATTCGCGACCTTGGTGTATACCTTGACAGCAAACTTCTAGGCGACAGTCACTGTCGACAGGTAGCAGATAGGTCGTACAAAATGCTAGGGTTTGTGTTAAGGATGACCAAGCCCTTCTCAAGCACAAGGGCCGCGCTGACACTATACAACAGCTATGTCCGCAGTATTATTGAATTCGTGTCTCCTATTTGGTCTCCGCAATATAGCGTGCACAAAGCCCGACTGGAAAGGATCCAAAAGCGGTTCGTCCGGTGCATAGCCCGGCGCGAATATCTCAAATTTGATTCCTACCATGATGGGCTGCAGCATTTTAACATGCTGTCGCTTGAGGACCGACGAACTGCTGCAGATATGACTGCGCTACACGATATCGTGAACGGGACACTGGACAGCCCATACCTCGTCTCAAGTATCGCTCTGAGAGTGCCGCAACGTCGGACCCGATCCACACAGTTGTTCGAGCCCCCTAGAAGACACTCTAATTACACACGCAATTCAATGCTGAGTCGACTACCGCGTACATATAATAACAGGTTCACAGAGGTTAACATTTCTAGCAAAACAAAATTGGCTTCAAATCGGCAGTGCGATTCGTCTTTGAAGCAGTAACGATACCAGCGACTAATAATAAATTCAATTCAATATGTATTTATGACTGTGAACTCCACAACTTTCACGGCTACTTGTCTTTTTGATTTTGATTTTTTGTTTGTTATTTTGTCTTTTCTTTCTTGTTATTCCTTTTCGAACACTTGTATTTTTTATATTTCTTTGTTTTTTTATTGTATTTTGAATTTTCTATCTATCACGGTGTACGTTATAATCGTCATAAGAAATGTTTTTAGGAATTATGACCAAAAACTATAATAAAAACCTATAATCTCATGAAAATATAACGATATAAAATCGATATTTTCATATTTTTTGTTTAATAATATATTATATCTAATAACCATTACATACATACATACCATATCATACATACCATTCAGCCATTTATACTCTGTGCTATATCTATATTAATCCTCTTTTTCTTTATCAACCAAGACGTAACCGTTTTTTTAAACTTTGTAATTATTTTGATAGCCTTGATCGATTGTTAAACAGGAAGGTGAGTATAAATCCTAGGAGCAATGAATGAGTATTGGCGCTGTCCATACGTGGTATTCTTGCGTGGTATCAGTATATCTCTCGAGTGTGATGCTCTCGTATCACTCCCTTATTAAAAGTTGGTTGGCTTTTAAACCATTCATGCAATAAGGCCAATTTACGTATATCTGTCTGGTGTTCTCATTAGATTAGTTCCTCTTCCTCCTACGAATCGTATTCCGGTGACCTGCAAGTATATCTTCACACAAAACCAGCCGATCACAGAAATGAACTCGAATCTAAACCACATATCCAACCGGGCTAAAATCCACGGCCTACATATTAATAAGATTATTTATCCGACTAAATCGTTGTTTCCGTTTCAAGATACGCTTGTCCTCTTATTCAATCGATAAAATGATTACCACTATTATAATACCTGTACTCTAGGTTAACACTGTCAAACTCTGATTGCAAACTTTCGACCGGTTCAGTCGTAACTTGTCTGTGCTCAACAGCGATCTGCGCCTATATTTGAGTACATTCATTTTCTCTAAATTACCAAGTATAAAACATTCTTTTCTGAAATTTAAATACTTGATAAATGAGATATCTAAGTTAAATCCAGAAGTTCTGTAAAATACTCGCCAAGCTTTATAGCTATATCATCATTGGCATACTTCGCTTTTTATTATTTTTCGTATATGCAAGGGCCTATCTCTGATTTTAGCCAATGATCGTTGTCCCACTGTTCCATATTGACGTTAGCCTTTCTCCGAAGTATCAGGTTGGGCACGTTCCTGCTTTATGTTGACTGTACTTTGAAGTACGTCGTCGTACTATTATGAATGTAATTGATTGCCATTTTATAAATTCTTGATGCTGAATTATTCTGTAAATATGACTATTTTGAAAATCGGATGTAGTTCTTCCAGCCCTTCCCTTAGTTTTTATGGATTCAAAGTATTATATCATGTATTACTTGCATATGTACTTTGTAATGTAGTTCTTTGTCTGAAATGCCTTCGGGGGTGCTTAGTTAGATGGGCTATTCTATCTGCTGGAGTTAGTTGTGATATTTATTAAAATATGTATTTATTTATAGTATTTTTTTTAACGATTTTATTACATTTTTAGTTGAATTTATGGACGACTACCTGTTCTGTTTTTTTATAGAGAGCACTGTAGAATTAAATTCAAGAAGGAATTAGAACATACAAAATAGAAGTGATAGTAAATTGAAGCTAAATTGTTTTAGATTAGGCATCTATATTTCTTACTGTGCGACGTTCATCGTTGAACAATGCTGCTATGTTAACAGTTTCAATGAGTATCTCGGCAAATCTAGTATTCCCCTGATTTACTATTTTATTGATTTTGATCAATAAGAATCTTTTCGAGTGTAAGTATAGCTCTGATAGCAGAATGTAGTGGTCGCGTGGTATATCAACGTCTAATTTTACAGCATTTATATACTGCTGTTGCATTGATATAAAATTTGTCTAGATGTAGAATATGTGACTCGGATTATCGCACGGAGAGGTTTTTTATGGCAATTCAAATAACGAGGTCATACTATTCGGTTTCTGTTCCACGTATAATTGTATGAACCTGTTACTCATTTCGGTAATTCTTAGTAACGAGTCTAACGAGTTCGAAAACTCCAGGATAATGGAATACATGGGGACTTACTGCGATGGCTGAAGTCATATATTATGAACCGTAGCCAGATAGTTGTCATTAAGGGATTCGAGTCTTCGGTATTCGACGTAACATCAGGTGTTCCACAAGGTTCTAACTTAGGACCCCTCTTATTTTTAATTTTCATAAATGATCTGTCCAGTAGAATAAAATGTAATTTCTTTATGTATGCGGTAATTTCTTTATGTATTCTTTATGTATTTATAACCAAATTATGAATATAAAATACAAAACGACCGGGATTCCCTATTTACTTGGTGTTCAGAAAATTAAATGGCTCTCAACATAGGTACATCCTATACTGTGACATAGGTAAATGTCACTCGATGTCTTTTTGTAAGAACAGGGGTGAAGTAAAATACGACTACTCTATAAATGGTCACAACCTAACTAATGTATCTAGTATCCCTGACCTAGGAATAACGTTTGATTCAAACCTAAATTTCAAAATATACATTGAAAATATAGTCGAGAAAGATGCCGGGGTTGATCTTGCGGATCACTTAGAATTTCAAATATTCCAAAAGCATGATCTTGCTTTATAATTTAATAGTACGCTCTCATCTTGAATTTGGGTCCTTGATATGAAATTCATGATATGAAATTCAAAACGTATTCCGATAGAGTCGAAATTCTTCGAATGCTATCATTCAAATGCGGTCTAAAAAATCATCTGACAGGCTACGAGGAAAGACTGATTGTTTTTAAGTTTGTCACATTGGAAAACCGCAGTTGGCAGATTTAGTGTTCCTATACAAAATTTTAAATAAAAAAGTCAATACTTCTTGGTTTGAGAAAATATATTTCAACATCACGAAAAGAAGTCTTCGAAATTTCATTTTCTATGGTACCCAAACAGAATATTGACAACACAAACAATGACTTAAACATACATACGGTTATATGACTACATCAATATCCTTTTTATGTGAGTACACAATTAGTTTAACAATGAATAAACAAGTAATGGCAAATAACAAAAAATGAACGGTTGAATTTAAGAAAATATATAAAAATGAAAAAAAATAATACGTTTTGAAATATGGATTTCATATCAAGGACCCAAATTCAAGATGAGAGCGTACTAGTAAATTATAAAGCAGAATCATGCTTTTGGGATTTTTGAAATTCTTAGTGCCATATAAAATAAAATTAAAAAAAAAAAAATAGTTCACAACATGCATTTTTTAAAAGGCTATATTGACATTGAAAAAAAATCTTCAGTAGCTAAATCTACTAAGCTAACCATTAGTGGTTAAGTATTCTCCAATTTAGTAACTTGGGGTGGCTTAGCTTTATAGGTAAGCAATGGAACTTGTATATAAATAACATAAGTATTAACATGATTAAATACGAAAAAAATCCGTAGGATTAGTTGATTGCTTTCATAAATTAAATTAAACAAACGTCTAACAAACTAGAAATGTTACTTATCCAATTATGGAAATTAATAGGTAAAGCGGAAGCAATCGTAGAAATTTGCTGTCGTGATTCCCACTTAGGTGCCCTAGTAGGTTATCATTTAGTACCGCAGCCTCCCTGTATTGAAACTACTCAAAAATTAGTCAATTATGTTCTGAATAATAAAGAAATATTTCTTTTTTCCATATGCGTTTTGATAAATTTGTCAATACAATTTATACAAGGTCTCGATATTTCAATTGGTTGTATAGTTCATTATATCTATTGATTTCCAGATGTTTATGAATGATTCTGTTAGAATGTCAATATCGTTGGCGTTAGTTTGTATCATATTTAATAAAGCCTACATCGTTCATCAAATATATATTATATATTCTTCACTCTGTTTACAGAAATCTAAATACATGTCCCTAAATTTAAATTTAGTCTTATTTTCATTGAAAGTGTATGTTAAGGAGGTCATTTCGCAGCGGCGGGTCGTCCATCTCATGTTGCCCGTGGGGGTTTAGCCCAAGTCAGGTTTCAAAGGAGTGAACGAGGTAACGGCGGATGTGCACAACACTCTGTTAAGGCGCCACAGTGAGCGATGTCCGACCCGAGGGCTAGCCTTGCATCGTTAAATGCCATCGAGCCTTGTGTATGTAACGCTTTATCATTAGAGTCGAGCAGATAGGGTCAACGGTGGTGGACAGTAGGGGAGCTTTCCTTCCACCGCTCGGGCAGTTATAATGACTTATTGTACCATCTTCTCCGGTGGAATTGTAAGAGACATCGCAGCACGTACAAATTGATCGAATCGAGTGAGCGCAGCTTCCACCACGAGAGTGATAATCTCGTTAATATAACAATGGAAATGACATGAAACTCTTCTCACCCTTTACTAGTATCTAAGATTGCAAGTATGTAGAATTCGCCTTGGTTAACTATTGCGTTGTCAATAGCATTGATATAATTGCAACTAAATATTTCAAGGTCTCATTCACTAGAAATATTAGAAAAATAGAGTAGCATAACTATATTAATACAAGCGGATCCGGCAGACGTTGTCCTGCCCGAACAATGGCTTGCCTGCTATTAGCGGGTAAAGGAAACGTTTTTTCGATAGTTGGCGTGCCTGTCTTTGTCTCAATGCATT
>JAOPUG010000053.1:14464477-14483576 GCA_027564375.1 Micropterix facetella | reverse complement strand
GCTAAAGTTATCACCTTTTTGTATTTTGCATTTTTCTTGGAATCTATAGAGGCAAACAATTTGAAACTATATCGGTAAGACGTGCCAAGTAAATTATTAAAATGTGATGGAACCATATTTTTCATTCTTTTCATTTTATTATTATAATCTATCAAAAAACCAAAAAAAGATATTATTTCCAATACGCGATTTCAGAGGAATGTTAACTTCGCGCAAGCAATAATAGTCTTTCGGAGTATTGCGTCCGGCTGGTTATTCGCTTGCCGTAAGAATGGAATCTCCTCGCAAGCAGTAATAGGCTTTAGGTGTATTGCGGCTCGCTGGTGTTTTTCTTGGCGTATCATTCCGCTTTATTTAGCCAACAGCGGTCCCTTAATACTATCAGGAAGTTCACCACAAATTAAGGTTAAACACTAAAAGCCAACAATTTTCTTTAAAGAAAAAGCTCATACTTTCTTTGATTAAGGCACAGAAATCTTGCCAAAAATGTCAATATTTACTAAATTATTGTCGATGTTTAGTCGATGTTTTTTGTACATTTTAAATTTCTCCTTCTATCAAACGTCAATATACTTGAATTAATTTACTTTTTCTGTTGTTTTCAGATTTATCATAAATGCCGCCCAATTCAATCAGCAGGTTGAAACTATAACGGAGAATGTTTCTCAACAAGGTTAGTGCACATTTTCGCTTATCAAATAAAGAAAGTATCGGTGTATTTATTTGCAGGCACAAAAACGCGTGGTTATTGTCTAGTATACTAAGATTTAACATTTTCCTCCGAACATTTTTCCTAAAAAACGAAAACACATCGGCAGCTCCTTTCTCCGTCACATACGTTATCCATAATATATTATTTTGACGGTTTCGCTCAATACATATAAATATTCAATTACTCGCCTGGGAAAACTAGCGAAGTGAAATACTGCAAACAAGGCACACCACACTATCGCAAAATTGAGGACCTGTTTGTAACGCTTTGTGAGCGTCCATAAACAACGAGACGTGATTGCAGATGGAGAGGGACCAGCGGCCCTATGAAGGTATGTTTTCTATGCCGCGTCATACGCGTAACTGTTTCTTCTGTAGGAACTGTTCATTGCCTGGCTTTGATGGCCGTTGTGTTTTTTGGTCGGCCCGCGGAGCAACTCCTATCCAGGAGCCTCCTCGAAGAGGTACCAACCCGGTGAACCCGCTGTGCGGTCTAGAGACGGAAACTCGGGCTGATCTGGATAGCTGGCGCACGGGGCGGACAAACCGGCCGTGTTATCACTGGCGAATACTTGGAGTAGTTTAGAAGTATTTGCTTCTTAAGAAAGCGGGGTTAAGTAGGTACCTCTAGCTGCTAATCCATAGAAATGATAGTGTGGGCCACCCGATCTCGGGTGAGAGTTGCCGAGTAATGGACGCCCCGTATCCGCTATATTCCAATCAGAAATGCCGCTCTCAGAGGCAGAGGACCCCGCAAGCGACGTCGAACCTGTAACCAGACGGGTGGTCGGAGGAATCCGACTAAATCTGGGAGTTAGAGGGGTGTGGCTGCCCGCAGTGTATTTCCCTGTGCCCCGCCGTAAGGCATTGGACTCTAACGGGCAGTGGTGGAGCTCGGTACGTAGATTTGTCTACGTCCCCAAGTCTCTGCGTTTCCCCTCGGGGTGATACAGCGACAAATATCGTTAAAACGCTCCGGGGTGGACAGGTTCGTCCGTAGCAGGTGGCATACAATTTATCTGTTCATTGCCTCCAGCGAGTTTTCCTTAACTTCCTCTATATCGTGAAAACGTTTTCTTTCAGGCTTTTTCCCTTCATTCTCGGGAACAAGAAACAACCACAGAGGGCTAAGTCGGGCGAATAGAGGGGATGAGAAACGATAGTCATACCCTTTTTTGTCAGAACTTTATTGATTTTGAATGCTGTGTGGCCACGTGCGTTGTGGTGAATCAAACAGTCGCCTGATCGCCACAATCAAGTCGTTTTCCCTTACTTCCTCTCACAATCGTTTCATCACTTCCAGGTAATAGTATTCACTGAATTGCTCTCAGGAACAAACTCAACGTGGACGTCCCCTCTGATAGCAGTCGAGGGGATACCCGAGCGTGGCTCATCTTTTAGAGACATTCGGCCACGTTTGAAACTGGTAAATCACTCATAGCATCTTCCCCATGCACCTCCCGAAGCAATGAAACGGTTTCCGCTGCTGTTTTCTTTATAGAAAACAGAATTTGGTGTTAGCGCGCTACTATTACATATCCGCCTTCGAAAAATCGCCAAAAATATTAAAAACGTTTTGTTAACAAATCACTTTGTAAGCACCTATACTTTGACACTGACGTCGCTTGCTATATAAAGAGGAGTGTCTAGTACAGGACGCGTTAGCAATCTAGATTCTTACCACACCGAGTTAAAAATTTGTTCATATATATATATTACAAGCTCATCAAAAACTCCGTACGGGACAGAAAATCAAATTCCTTTGTGAAAGAATATAGCCGCTATACGACACCTATCATCGTGCATTGGTTTTTAATAAATGCAATACATGTGATCTGAACCAGTGCGCAAGCGACCAATATACCTGATGGAACCTGTAAACATACCCAGCGGGGCAAGCCAGTGTTGCCGTCCTTCCCGTCTACAGAAAAAAAATTTTTTTTCAGTACACCCTCGTATTCCGTTACTTCCTTCCACGCATTGTCCTTTACCGTCTGATTTTATACAGCAAGCTTGGCAAATAATGCAAGAAAAGAAATTTTGCCGCCAATTATACCTACTATTCGTCTTCCATAGCGGTAACACTAATTTCGACGGCGTCTTATCCATAGTGCGCAGTCACCTCCGATCGCAGTGCATCTGCGTCTTTTACTGCTCTGGAAGCGATACGGCCATGCGTTTCCTCTCGTCTGCGTTTGGCTCACAACCGCAGACGCTTGAAAGGAAACGAACCCACCAATCTCCACTATAGCAAAGTACTGCAAGTTTGACGAACAATCTTGCGAAGCAATCACTCCTTGTGGTATTACGAAATTCACGTTTTTTGTGGCTCCTGTTAAAGAATAGGCGACTTTTTAACTCTCACCGTGAGAATCGCTGCGATTCGGACGATGTTTGTAAAAAAGTCTCATACAAATCTCATAAGAACATGTCATATAAATGCACCGAACGAAGACGGCTCTGCGCATTCGCATAAGAAAACACATCGAAGACTATCGCGATTGTTTGACAACGAATTTACTGCATGAAGTTTTTAACACCTGACGTTTCGGCGATGTTGCAATCGCCATTGTCCAGGGTAGACTAAATTGCTGTCAATCGTCATCCGTTGTTCTGCGGGTTGGCGGCAAGCTGCTGCTGTTACTACGTAGATTATAACGGTGATGGGGCGGCCCTGTTGCCAGAACCGTTTTTTCCAAATATCGGGGGTTAAATGAAAAAAGGCGGGATTGGGACGAAAAAATCGGGACGTAGAAAAATGCATAACAATGATTACATTTTTTTAATTCGAAATCACAGACTGAGATGAATCAAACATTAAGATTTACTATTATTATTTACTAGTTATTACCACAGACATAGATAGTCAACGCAAGTGTCCCAATGCAAAAGCTAATGACGTAATAGTTAGTGGGCGACGGGAAACGGCTACTTTAAATCACCTTTACGCAGTGTGTATTTCCCATCACTAAAAGGTAATTAGTATATATATTTAAAAAAATGTGACACGCTTAGTTTTAATACAATTTGACGCACTTGCGTTGTCTATTCTTATCTATGATCTGTGCTTACTAATACTATCAGGATAGACAATTATTAAATTTATCATATTATATTGAATAAAAATTGCCCTCCCCCGCCTCACTCAACCACCGCGCGTTTCACCCTTCATACGCCGCCATTTCTTTCTTCTTTCGCTAATCGATTCCGCCAAATTGGCTACTTAGACGAAAAAGCGAGATTTTGGCGTCCCGCTCAGAATGCTGACGGGACGCGTCCTGAGAGGGCTGAAAAGCGGGAGGCCCCGCAAAAAGCGGGACATCTAGCAATACTAGGCGGCGGGTTCTGCGTGCGCGAATTTTGAAAATCTGCCATGCACACAACACTCACCGTATCTTGTGGTACGTCCTTGCGCTCGGCTATGGACATTAAGAATATTTTAGGAAGAGGAGACGAGGAAGAGGAGGAGAAGAGGAAGCCTACCGGCAGAACAACGGATGACGATTGACAGTATTTTAGTCTACCCCGGACAATGGCGGTTGCAACATCGCCGAAACGTAGGGTGCTAAATTCACGCAGTAAATTCGTTTAATCTTATTTATAATGTAGCTACACTGTTTCAATTTTGTTGCCGCCAGTATATAAACCTCTGCTGTTGCCACGAAATGTTGCCAACACTATTTACTCTACTATCTCTTACTCGCTTCGACTGAAACGTATTGCCGACGGCACGGTCGCCGAATTAGATAAGAAGAAGAGAAATAAGAAGTTTTAAGTGAATTATTTGGGTACAACTGCTGCGAGGCGCGGAGAAGTTTACGTATTTCCGGCAGAGCTGAAAATGCGGACATAAATGTAGCAAACTGCCCGCCATGTCGCGGTCGAGTAGAGTCAAACCGAGGGAGAGATTGCGAAAGTGCATTCTAAAGTTTGCCGACTGACAGTTTGCCCTTTCCGTCGTAACGGATATAGATTAAACGGGGAGGTACAGCGTCTCCAAGAAACGTGAATCGAGCCAGTGTTACAAGACAATGTAGGCCATTGCGGTCCTTTGCAATAGCCTATATAGAATTATATATTTATATAAGTATTTGATTAATAATTCTATTTTTTGAGACATTGGATCAAGTACTACCCACGATTTAAAGCCAGACAATAAGTGAGAAAAAATGAATGACAATAGCGATAAAAATATGGAAACAAAAATAAATGTGTACAGCGTCTCCAAGAAACGTGAATGGAGGCAATAAAGGCCATTGCGGCAATGGTCCTTTGCGATGGCCTACATTGAATTCTATATTTATATAGATATTTGATTATTAATTAAATATCTATATAATATATAAATATCATAAACCCTGGCATAGTGCCATGTAAATCATATTTATGGAATTCTTTAAAAGATCGTTGCGCAATTCTCTAAATACAAAAACCAGTTTCCGAGACCTCGAATACCATTGTACTAATTGGTTATCCCAGTTCAATTTAGAATTTATTAGGACACCCAGATACTTGATTTTGGTTACCTCTTGGATTTGGTAGCACGCACAGGTCGGTTGCCTATTGCAGCGGTAAGAGTGGATTTTTAGTGACGGAGGAGGTGAGATGACTATCAGACGTAACACAAATGCAATGAATTTGGTTTTAGAGGCATTTAGGGTTAGAACATGTCGATCGAGCCATGCTTTGACGCTATCCAGGCTATTTTGGGCCTTGACGAATATTTCAGCCCACGAATCTGTTTCCAAAAGGAGGCCCGTGTCGTCAGCAAATGAGACAATTCGTTCTTTGTCGCCAAGATGGCGACAAAGAATTACACAAATCATACATGAGAAATAGAACTGGACCAAGCACGCTACCTTGAGGTACACCATGGTGAATATTTTTATCGTTTTCTTTGCCATCGATCACTAAGACTTGTGACCTGTCCTTCAGATAACTTGCTCTCCAGTCGTATCGCGAATCCTTGTATTCCATATCCAATAAGTGTTTCTTTTGAGTATCGCATGTGAAACAGTTACAATGGTCCTTAACGAAGGACTAAGTGCGTGGGGTCCCCCCCCCCCTTTTCGACCGATCATCAACCCCATCATCAAGCAAGATGCAGAGGTGACTTCACAAGCGAAGAATTATTGGATTGGCCTACTAGCACAAAATATGATAATTCACAAAGCTGTATTGCTTTTTGCACCGGATCGTATGATCAAGGCTGAAAACATTTCACCCCCCTATAATTCTCATTGGGTAGATTTTTGGCCCGTCTTTAGTATTTCGTAGGACGGGCAGACTATATAGTCTGATGCATGATGTTCGTTTGTGCGTTTGTTTGTTTGTCCGTTTGTCCGAAGACTTCCCTTGGACAGATCTTCGCCAAATTTTGTATGCAGCCACTATTCCGGGTGGCAGCAAATTCGATCTGAGTCCCGCAGGTCCTGCTGCATGTGTATCCTGGTTTACTTGGCCTGGAGAGCATCTGGCCAATATGTAGAGCAAGCATGGGTATTTTTGGAATCGTGGTAACGAGAGAAACTTGTTGGAATACGTTTCAAGCTTTTAGGTGCTGGCTGCAAGTGTATACTCTTTACTTGGCCTGGAGGAGGATCTGGCCAATACGTAGAGCAAGCATAGCTTATATGGGTATTTCTGGAATTGTGGTGATGAGAGAAACTCGTTGTAAAAGGTTTCAGGCCATTTGGGTGCTGCTGTAGGTGTATCCTGGTTTACTTGGCCTGGAGGAGGATCTGACCAATAGGTAACGTAGCAAGAATAGCGTATATGGGTATTTTTGCAATCGCGGTGACGAGATTACTCGTTGGAATAGGTTTTAAGCCATTTGGGTGCTGATGCAGGTATATCCTAGTTTACTTGGCCTGGAGGATGATCTCCCCAATAGATAGAGTAAGCATAGCATATATGAGTATATTTGGAATAGTGGTGACGAGATAAGCTTATTGAATAAGTTTAAAGCCATTTTGGATTAGTCAGACATTACTAATCACGGGGTGAACGAAGTTGCCGATGGATGTATATCGCTACATTTCCTGTTATTGTAACATAGGATTGACGTTGAAAAATGCGATTTTTACGAGCTATTGTAATGATAATATAGGTAAGAACCATTACTACTAGCCGTAATAGTATTACTACTCCAGTTATTTCCAATTATTTAATTTTTAAAATGCTCTCATTCAAAGCGGGGTGGTACGCTTGTCCACCTATGTAATATGAATCCGCACGTTAAGACGGACGAAAAAGACGTCAGTGTATAATTCGAAAACAAAAAGTTTTAAGCTCAAGTTGTTGGCACTTTTTAAAGAAAGCTTGTCTTGCTTCTGTGAAAATGAAAATGGTCAGACCAGTTTAACAGAAAGCGAGTAATAACTTCGTTTATAACTTATGATAACTACGTTTATAACTCCGTAACTTCCATTAATGTCATTTTCATTATCGATATCTCGATATTATATTTTAAAAAAATGCGCGTGTCAGTTCCGACGCTCGACTGGAGTTTACTCTTTAAGTGCGATTGCCATTTATAATTCAAGAGTCAATAAATATCAACTGGAGCTTGAGATAAACAAGTCCAAAACCAAGGGCACAGGTGAGAATAATACATGTGGCTTTAATTAACAAAATAAAATTTTCGTACAAGGGGACTGAAATGAAATCGATTCTTAAGGTGTACATTCCAATAAACTCTATAAATATATTACTTATATTACATACATACATACATTGTTAGGAAGATTGATTTCTTTCACTCTTGATATCATCTTGAACATTAATTTCGCCAATACTATCGTCAGTATTAAATACTGTGACAATAGATTTGTGGCAACTAACGTGAAATTCGGAAAATACATGATTTACGAATCGTGAAAACATCGCATGAATGATTGTACCATATCTAGTCGTCCCCACGGTTCGACCAGGAACAAAATCTAAATTAAGCTATGATTTCAAAAATAGTACTAAGCGCAATCCTTCATCTTTATTTAAGTCAATATTAAAATCGCCGCCAAGTATGAGTGCAAGTTCATGAAAACGTTTTTTCAACAATTGAACCCAATTATTTATATGCTAACAATGCCTCGCGAAGAAAATCTATTATGTCAGTAACGTTCTCATTGACAGAAATGTAAACTGTGACCACAACAAGTCCAAAACCAAGGGCACAGGTGTTTATATGACCTCCCGTAGACGGCGCCAACGGAATAATATATGTGCAGCCACCTATGAGCAGGTATGTATATCTATTACTATGTTACGAAAAGTTTTTTTGAAATATTTATTCTGCTTAGATGGCGCTAACAGAATAATACATGTGCTGCATGTCATGTACCTACGTATATTACTATGTAATGAAAAGTTATTTAATTCTGAAATATTTTGAAATATTCTGCTGAGATGGCGCTAACGTTAATTCATTTATAAAAACATAACGCTTTTTGTTACCGCTCGATTTACTACCCATCATCTTTTTAGGATTTTACTTCCTTTCCGGGAGCTTTAAATAAAATCGATTCTTAAGGAGTAAACTATTATCCAGTAATATAGATACCTGACAATAGATGGCAGCACATGTGTTATTAACATAACGCTTTTTGTTAACACTTGATTTTACTATCCATCAAATTTTCATACCGGGGGCTTTAAATTGCATTATTGAAATCTATTCTTAAGGAGTAAACTCCAAAAACTTTGTTATAGAAGTAGGTTACAAAATTAAAAAAAACAATTAATATTAGAGATCCCATCTAATAACAGTGAATAATGCCAGATCTGACCCAAATAACTACAAACACTCAAATACCAATGAATGATGACGTCATTCGTAATAAACATTCTTAGACGTTATTGTAATCGAGTTATTCACATAGCTCTACTAATCAAAACTAATCGTATGTTACATCGAGGGCACAATGCGTTGCAACTTTTCCCTGATTTGACCTGATTAACGCCACCTTCTGACGCCCTAGGGATTTCCCCTGCCATATCAGTGCCATAACAAGTTGGGCTAAAATAGAACCGGAACTTGTCTCGGAAAAGTAGACAAGACGGAAAGGTGATCCAGATTTACATAAGCTACGTACCTAATATGTTATATTTAGGGATTTCACAATTTATAGATAGATAAAACAATGTCCGTTTTATTAGAGAAGATAACAATGTTGGAATAGATGTTTAAACATGAACTTTTAAATAGGTTTAGTTTCCTATACTGGCCACCCCAGTCTGCAAAACAAAAGGCTATCAAGTTAGAAAGTCGTCGAAACAACTTGAGACATTTGACTAAAAAACGTTACAATTTACTTTGGATATTTCCAAAATGGGAATTGAGGTCGAGAGGAGTTCGTTACCTAAAAAAATCTACTTATTTGTAAAGCATAAATATAATGCACATAAAGAAGCATAAAAATGGATTGAAGTATTGTTTAAACAGTTGATGTATTAATAGAAATGAATGGCGGACACACTAAACATTTTGTAAAAAAATACTTGTTAACAAAAATCTTACTTAAGGTCCAGTGACAGACTTCCCTTGAGGGCCATATTTGGTTCCTAATAGTTCCGTGTCAACTTGGTCGGCTCAACTCGCGGGGCAGTTCCTATACGGGAGCAACCTCGAAGAGGGACTAACCTAAAGAGCCCGCTGTTCGGTGGATCTGGGGACGGAACCTCGGGCGTAACTGGACGGCTGACGCACGGGGCGTGCAAACCGGCCGTGTTGTCAATCGACTCAGACCCGGAGGAGTCTGGGAACGTATGTTCCCTAAGACGCGAGGGTAGGTGTCGACCCGTCTTCCTCTATCCTTAGAAACGACCCGATGGCCACTCAATCTCGAGGGACATTCCGAGTAAAGGACACCACGGGCCGCGATATTTCCGAGTCACGGAATGCCGCGTTATTATAATAGGTAGCGGTCGCGCAAGCGACTTCGACCCTGGGTAATTTGAAGTCAGGGGTCGAGGATGCCCGCTGGGCGTCTTGGTCCAGTGCCTCGCCATAAGGGTTTGGCCTCTGACGAGCAGCGGCGTAGTTGGATTGTGGATATGTTGTGTCCACATTCTGTTTCATCTCGGATCGATATAATGATAAATTTCGTTGAAACACCTCGGGGTGACGGGTTCACCCGAATATAGTCTCAAAGCCAAAGGGCAATACAATAAAAAGGGGAAATAAGGAAACAAAACATCCAAATAAATAAATATTTACAATATATCTCAGTTTATTGATATGGTGATTACGACAATCGGATCTTACTTCATTCTCTCCGTGACGACAAAATATATCATTTCTCAGAAATATAAAAAAAAATCACTATTTTACGCGGCAAGTTCCATTTTCTATGATTGTGATGGCTGAAATTATTTTAATATTTACGTATTTATTTATTATTTTTTATTTTAATATTTACGTACATATTTAATATATACGTTGGTACGAAATACCATAATTCAATAACGTTTAGCACAATAAAATAAGCATTGTTTAGGAGTTTGTAACGTGCTGATTAGTACCAAAATTCACAGTGGTCACATTAATATGAACAGCCCCTGGCTATATGTGATTTTTAAGGTACCTCAACCCCTCCTTAATATTAATCATATTATGGTATTCTTCTAATGCTTATCTATAATTATCGATTTATCGATACATCTTATTTAATAAATGAATCTTAATTAAACAGTTCGAAACATTCTTCGTATTATTATAATATTATTAAACGGTGAAATTTCTGAAATTTACATAAAGCCACCTTTTTGTAACCTCCATTTCTTAAAGACAGATTGGCAGCGATAAATCTGTTTAAATTAATTTATTAAAAACATATGTCTAAAGCAAATTCTCTGTATAATCTATATTGTGAATAATATAATTATTTAGGGTTTTAAAAAATATGTCTTATGCCTTTACAAGCTGCGTTTTTGAGCTGTCGTAGGCTATGTATACTATAAGAAATCGAAGACTATCGCGGTTGTTTGACGTTATAAATAAACCTAAACTAATTTACCGCGTGAGCTTCTAGCACCCGACATTTCGGCGATGTTGTAACCGCCGTTGTCCAGGTCAGCCTTAACATCATCAAAGAGAATGTATGCTTAACACAAATAATTTGAAATTTGTCATTGCAAGCGCCGGTTAACTATATAGCGATGCGAAATCACCTGCTAGAGACCCAGCACACCGTCCACATACTATAATTAAAAGACTGATTGGTAGGATGATCAAAATATTGAACAGTCTACTTTCCGAAATTGTCATTTTTAACACTTCTTTATTGAAATTGAAGAAAGAACAGCTTTTCCAGTTAAACGTATAAGATTATGACAACTAATACTAGTTTTTCGACATTATAAAATGTATTTTTACCGATTTTTTTGTAAACATTTATTTTAATATAGTAATTAGTGTAAGTAGGTAGCGCATTGGCATTACTTTTAATCAAACACAGTGTGACGTCACATTACTTATGTTTGTTTGAATAAATGAAAATGTAACTCGTGTTGAATTATCCTTCTTGCTTCTTTTTTTAGCAAATACGGATTGCTACTTGTATCACCTCCGGAATCCCGCTTCAAATAGCTAAATAATCCAAATCTCAAATGGGACATCTAAAAGGCTGGACGCTAAGCCAGCGCCTTCGGAAATAGAACGCGGTGATTTTATTTTAGACAGCCATAGCAGAGTGTTTACTTACATATCCTCGCTACTATTAATAGTCCCCTCAATCGTTAATTCCCCATCTCAAATGAAATGATTAAATCAAATGAAAATTGGAATGAAAATTCGTTGGAGGAAAATTCGTTGAAACGCTATACCACCCCGGAGTGAAACACAGAGACTTGGTGGGCGAAGACAAATCTAGGTAACAAGCTGAACCTCTGCGTGTCAGAGTCCAACGCCATACGGCGAAGCACTGGGAATTGCCACCCAGCGAGCAGCCTCACCCCCTGACTCCCAGATTTGGTCGGATTCCTCCGACCTTCTGCCTGGTCGCTGGCTCGAAGTCGCTTGCGCGATCCTCTACCATAAGTAAGCGGCAATTTTTTACTGGCATTATCGCGGATACGGGGCGTCCTTTGCTCGACACTACCACCCGATATCGGGTGGCCGACGTATCGTTTCTAAGGGTAGATAGCTTGAGGTACCTTCTTACCCCCGCTGTTTTGGGTCGCATTACGCTTCGAAACCCCTCCGGATCTCAGTCAGTGACAACACGGCCGGTATTCCCGCCCCGTGGGTCAGCTGTCCAGTTCCGCCCGAGTTTCTGTCCCCAGATCCACCGCACAGCGGGATCACCAGGTCGGTCCCTTTCCGAGGAGGCTCCCGGATAGGAGCTGACCTGCGAGCTGAACCGGTCAAGCGGACATAACGGCTATCATAGCCCAATCTATACGGAACCGGTAAGAACCAATGGATAGATGTCAGATATGCCCTGCAGATTATGTGAACATAAAAATAAAATTATTCTAGTAGGTATAATATAGAGTTAGACGTTACGTTGGCGCCGCGCCGAAAATGCACAAAAATCAAAATATTTCTGATTTAAATTAATTAGCCGTTTGTAGTGATATCCATCGGCTACTTTGGCCCGTCCCGTGATTGGTAATCCCTGACTTATACAAAATGGCTTAAAACCTATTCCAATAACTTTCTTTCGTCACCGCGATTTCAAAAATACCCATATACGCTATGATTGTTTCACCTATTGGTCAGATTCTCCTCCAGGCCAAGTAAACTAGGATAAACCTGCAGCAGCACCTAAATGGCTTAAAACCTATTCCAACAATTTTTTTTGTCACAACAATTCCAAAAATACCGGTATCCGTTATTCTTGCTCTACCTATTGGTTAGGTCCTCCTCCAGGCCAAGTAAACCAGGATACGACTTCAGCAGCACCCAAATGGCTTAAAACCTATTCCAACAAGGTTATCTTGTCTTCGCGATTCCAAAAATGTCCATATATGCCATTCTTGCTCTATTTAATCATGGTCAGATCTTCCTGCAGTCCAAGTAAACCAGGATGCACTGCAGCAGAACCTATAACGGGACTCGGACCGAATTTGCTTGCACCTAGTGGTGCTTAAGGTTACCCAGAGAGGCTCCATACCAAAGTTGGCGAAGATAAGTCCACGGGAAGTCTTCGGACATACGGACAAACAAAAAAACGCACAAATGCACAGCATGCATCAGACTATAGGCCCGCCCTATCTAATACTATGACGTGCCAAAAAGAAAATATGAGTTAGTAATATTTTCTGATCACTATACATATCAATTGTGGAGGTCCGTGAAATTTATATCTACGTACATATACGTGCATATATGCATACATATATACATTTCATGGACCACAAAGCATGCTATTCCTTAATAACTTAATATGGAAAAGTAAAAACATCATGTTTTTCTCATCCTTTTATAAGGAATATCGGGTGCTCGTTACACGTAATCCTTTTCAGCGCTTTCCTCTGAAAATAAGCAGTAAAGGCGGTCATAAGATCGTTCCTATTACGGGTGCTGCGCTCGCTGGAAGCTTTCAACGTTTTAGCGTATGCTCAACACCATTAGCGTGTTTCTGCTGTGATGACGCCAGATGTTTCTGCATCTTTTCCCTCCCCATCGCATACAACTTTAACACTTTCCGCCTGCATTTCCCGCGATTATCCTAATGAATATGTAACGGCATATGTTCACCGTTTTATGGCTGATTCTTATGATGTAGAGCAGCTTTTGCTGTGATAAATCTCAACAACTGTTGATTGTACTCGTAGGAAAATATGCAATAGTTATCTAAGCTGAAGTATACGCTATAACTTGTGTGTGTTCATTAAAATGTGAATAGGAAATATGAACACAAGTCAGATTCTACAATGCATTTTTATAAGCTAGATAGATAGATTGGATAGATAAATATATAGAAATTCATTTCAGCACATTAAAAAACAAGACAACTTATTGAGTAAATTGCAATATTTACAGCAACTGACGCGGGAGTGTAAGAAATTAGGTGTCAACAGAGCAAAATATAAAAAAAACATCTTAGAAACTTACAAAAATTAAATAAATGCCGTTGTTTTAAAAATATTTCAATTTAGATAATATCTGTAAGGAGCGGAGAACAAAAGATGAGACGAAAGATAACTAGGTATTTAAGGACATGAAATGCTTATTCACATTTGAAATGTAGAAAGCCACATTTCAATGGTAGAAATTGTTGGTGCATTTCTAATATAGGACGGACACTGGTTCCATTGTCTAGCTAGATTAACGGAAAAGCAATATGTAACAGAAGAAGAACTGTGAGTGGAAATCGCAATTTTACTATCCTAACTAAAGCGGAGTGGATTTTACTATACTAACTAAAGGTGACTTCCTAATTGAGGCATTTTTTTGGATAGGTAAGAAGGAGCGGTGGGTTGTTGATGATATTGTAAAGAAATGAAAGGATAATGCACAAAGTAGCTACTTCTATATTGACTAGTCTCATATGCTCAAACAGTAGTAAAGGGATAACATGAAGCAATTTGTTGCGAATTAGGGTTTTGCGCGTTTGACTCGGTTCCGCGCGTCGCACAATCGCGTCGCAATGTCGCGCCGCACACATATATCACCTGCTACGGGCGAACCCGTCCACTCTGGAGCGTTTTAATGAAATTTATCGCTTTATCACCCCGAGGTGAAACGCAGAGACTTGGGGACGTAGACAAATCTACGTACCAAGCTCCACCACTGCCCGTTAGAGTCTTATGCCTTACGGCGAAGCACAGGGAAATGCCACCCTGCGGGCAGCCTCACTCCCTAACGCCCAGATTTAGTCGGATTCCTCCGACGATCCGTCTGGTTGCAGGTTCGAGGTCGCTTACGCGGTCCTCTACCTCTGAGAGCGGCATTCCTGACTGGAATATAGCGGATACGGGGCGGCTATTACTCGGCAATTTTCACCCGAGATCGGGTGGGCCACACTATCATTTCTATGGATAAGCAGCTAGAGGTACCTACTTATCCTCGCGTCCTTAAGAGGCATACACTTCTAAACTCCTCCAAGTATTCGTCGATGACAACACGGCCGGTTTGCCCGCCCCGTGCGCCAGATGTCCAGATCAGTCCGAGTTTCCGTCCCAAAATTCGCCGCACAGCGGGTTCACCGGGTTAGTTCCTCTTTGGGGAGGCTCCTGGATAGGAGTTGCTCCGCTAGCTGGGCCGACCAAAAAAACATAACGGCCATCAAAGCCCAGAATTCACAGAACCATCATAATAATCCCGCGCGCATACGCCAGACGAAGACGATGGGATAGGCATCTGTTTCCGCCTTTACGGTGATCGCTTTTGGCGACTGCTGCGTCCCGTTCACTACTGTCCGACTCTCGTTCCGACTCAATGGAGAGTTCTTATCACACTCCGGACACTCACCAGAAACTCAAACAACGGGATTTCTGAATTTTATTACTTGCATGAAACGCCCACATCTGTGGATACGCGAAGGTCGAAACATGCGTGTGTATTAGTGATACCTGTAATCGGGTAAATCAGATCTGTTCCGTCAGAGATTAATAAAAAATACGTAACAGTATCACAGCAGGATAATAAACTCTCGGAATACAATCGCTTTTAGCAATGCAAAAGCGAGAATCGTTTTTATACGGCATTATGAACAGTTTAACGGAATACAAAGACCGCTCCCTTGCTATACAAATCATAGACTACAGAAACCCGCTAAAGCGCGACGTCTAGTGCGACGCGACAAAATTAATTAATTAACTGAAAAAAATACTGTAGGTAGAAAAATTAAAGAGACTTCTGACCAAATAGAATTTTTAGAAGTAATCTGGTTTTTTTACAGAAAATCGCAAAAATTACCCCCCTAAAAAACTTTGGCATCGAAATGCTCTCAATTTTCAGCGACAACAACAAACATTTTTTTACGAAATTAATAGTATGACTGGAGTTTAAATTTATAACAGGCTATTTTTTTTATTTGATTGATATATTTTATTAATTTAAAAAAAACCTCCAAATTATTATAATCTCAAGCGCAGCCACGTTTCATCATCAAATATGATATGCAATTTGTAGCTTTAAGATGTAGCCGTTTAGATACAAAATCGAATACAGGAGATAAGGGCGTTTATGTGCATTTAAGACGCGACTATGTCCTCGCCTTAATCAAAAGAGGTTGCCCTTGGCTTCACGTTCAGTCTCCATGTTACGTTAGTAATCGAGTCGCGATATAAATTGATGTTCGTTCAATTTAATGAATCGCAACCGTTCTCGCAGCGAGATTTAGAAGTTCGCCTATTACCGATGAGGGCCACAAAAAGTGAGTTCAGTAGTACAAAAAGGAGCGATTGCGATATATTATGTAGTTAGTAATAGTACTTGTAATAGTAATAACTACTTGGTAGGCGAAGTGGCGACCCAGGCTACAATCGACGACTGTGCATCGTTTTACAGTCCGGGGTGCAAATTAACCAGCCACCTATACGACGCGGTGGGGGTCGCATCTGTGTTTTTGCTTAAATGCTTTAGGACATCATCATTCCGGACTCTAAATAAATCAGCTTATGCAGAGTTCCTCCGATAGACCCACATTTCAAAAGCTGCAGGTTTTCTCAGCAATGCGTTTATTATTAATCAGATCTGCATAATAATTTCTTCAACTTGAAGAAAGCAGTTGTTTAATCTAATACTATAGTAACTTCGTCAATAAGAAGCTGGAGTTTTTCCGCATTGCTGACTATTACATAATTACAGCTATTCAACCAGTTAATCCATACCACGGAAATGTTTTGCTGTCACCATCAAATATGCAGACAGACGCAATCCCAAAAGTGATACAAATACACTCTAGTCTGTACGCGGTCCATTACCGTCTCCCGCGCACCCCTTCAACGGCCTGCTTAACTCCGGCGGGGGCTGGTTTGATGGCCTAATGCGTACGTGAAATGCTCTGCGCCTTCGGAAATGCGTCTATCTTTTTCTCTCGTCCCACTTTCGCTGACGGACATAAATCACTAAGCGGCTAAGAGCATTACGGTAGACGGGAGTCAAGGAATGAGAGGAAGGGGGATAGTTTATCACTATATCCAAGTCGTGGATGAGCAAATATTACATTTGGGGCGAAACTATCTTGAACCTACCCCACCTTGAGAAGTGACACCTGATTGTCCAATTTCTTAATTAATTAAATAATAGAGAAAATAGTCAGTAAACCTTGTATATAAACATATCTATATCTGCATGTGTCTATGTGTGTGTATGTTGTGTGGTGTGCGGTTTACAATGTGCGGTATACGATGCCATGTGTGTGTGTTTGTTTATGTATAATTGTTTATATGTACGTATATGTATATATAAGTATATGTATATGTATGAGAATATGTGTATGTATATACGTATATATGTATACTATATGTATGGGTATATCCATATGTCATAATAAAATATGCTATGAATTAGATAAATAATTTAATATATAATTTGTAAATGGTAGAAGAGCGTTATGGAGCGAGTGGGTAGGGATTTTACTTTATTTCTCTTTAAATAAGTCAGTTTTAAGATATTTGAATCGATAGCAGCTGAAAAAGGGGTTAATAATAATAATAATACTAAGTTTTATTTGCAGTTAATAATTAACGAAAAAAACAAAATAACAGAAAAAACAATGAAGCAAAACTATGTACCTTACAATTGTCAAAAAAAAAACAAACGCATTAATTATACATAAAAACAATGGCTGCATGTTCTCACTACAAGCACTGCAAATACGGTGAATCCTCAGAGCAAAAGCTTGATATTGTCACCTCATTGATAATATAACAAAAAAATAAACAATTAATAATATAAGAATAATTAAGTAATACACAAATAAATAGATATCTGACGAAAGAATGGGGGGTGGGGGGTACATTTGTTAGTCATCATTTAAAAGAGATGTATTAAATGTTTTTTTGAAAGCTAATAAAGATAGTGTACGTAAATCCGCTCCCAGTTGATTCCATACAATAGCTGAACAGTAAGAGAAACTTCCCTGAAAGCTAGACTTCATATGCTTGGGAACTATGGCAAGATGACTACGTGTTATTTTAATATATGAATGTTCATCGCCAAACCAGCACATTCCAGAGTAAAAATATCTAGGTTCTTTAAATCCAACTATATTCAACGGTAAGAGGCTAGATATTTTTTTCTCCACTGCTTTATATTCAGTAAAGTTGCTCGCTTGAGAAATGACGAGACACGATGTCGGGGAGGTATAGTGAAACAGAATCTAGAACAGGCGTTTTGAAATATTTGCAGTCTCCGCTCAGTTTTCTTATACAGACAAGGACCATAGACGAGATGATCAATGCATTCACTGCTAGGATTCATACCCTGACGCTAAGAGAGTCCTTAATTCTGTATAAATGCCCTAAGACGAGAGTAGCCCCAATTGACTCTTTTGCTGATATGGTCCTCAAATTGAAGAATATTATAATAGCACATACGGTATTATAATAATAGCTCATAAGATCTGTGAGTGAAATATGATTTTAAATAATTTGTGTCACATTCACTACATATGAGTCTATGTCATTTGTGTCTATGTTAATTGCAACCAAATAACAGTTACATTGATTTGTATTATTTAAGACTGAATAAAACACCATTAAAATTCACAGCACGTAATGGCATTTTTTTTAAATTTATTTTCAAGGAAAAATATAAAAAGTGGCCCAGAAAGAACTAGGCGAACGCTCATTATTTTTATGAAATTGTTACCAATTCAAGGATATCAAAGCCATGTTTGACAGTTTATTTGACAGTTTATTCGCGATGGGATACGATTCAAAAACACAAGGGGCCGATATTCAATTTCCATTATTAAAATCCGCAGAGCTGCGGCTAAATTTTGCGTCGTGCCATTAATTTGGATAATTGCGCTATTCAATACGCTGCATTTGTATGTTTCGGCTAATGAATATTATTTATTTGAACGCGGCTGGCAGGTTCCTGACAATTCTGTCCCCGATATTTAGTCTCGGAGTCACTACGGGCACACAAATTGTCTGCATGGTGTGGAATGTTTCTTTATTTTTTTAGTAACACACAAGTTCCACTGAACCAACGTGATAGCAGGCAACTGTAAAAAAATAAATTATTTCTACTTAATAAATTAACTCTCCTATATAGTATATATGTTGTTAAAAACATTTTTAACGTGAACACGTTTTTAAAAAGGCTACTAACGTCCCGCTTGTTTTGTCGCCAAAAAAAATAATATGCCTCGTACCTCAAGAGTTATATCGCCATTTTCGTTGCTATGTATTCTGAAAATAGACCATTGAATGTTGCCTGTTAGTGCGTGCGTTTATATTTTTGAGCATGGAGAGGGCGGGTGGG
>JAOPUG010000053.1:14388328-14400032 GCA_027564375.1 Micropterix facetella | reverse complement strand
GAAATTTGTGAACAATATGATCACATAGTACTTTTACTCGATTATTTTTGAGGAAACTTTTCCTAATATCGAAAAACTCTTGTCTTGACATAAAACCTAAAAAAATTTATTACAGAGTTATCCCATATTTTCGCACTCTGAGCTCAGTGTTTCTGTAGTATACTACTCCACAACAGATAAAAATTTGGACCTGTTTTATTCGGTAATACATCTTTAGAATGTCCAATTTCTTCGGAAAAGTATATTTTTTTCAAATAAACTTTATTTATTTGCTAAAGCTAATAAAACATTCAAGCTAATAAAACAGGGATATAATTATGCTTAAATAAAGGTCTTAGCTTGATTTAAAAAATCGATAATGAGTAGTAGCTTCATCGCAACACTCAACATAGACACACCACTGATTGGCAGTAGTATTTGTACATATATAGTTTTATGAGACTATTTTAATTTCTATTTTACGCGCGTGATTCGCCCAAATTTCATGGCTAATAAAATTTACTGGGAACTTGAAATATATATTTTCGGGGATCTCAACTATCCTTCATTACCTTGATATATAGTACATTAGTTAACCCTGCCCTGATATATAGTACATTAGTTAACTTTTGTCCCGGTGCGCTGTGAAGTGAAGATCGTCAGGTGCTTGTCCAGGTTTTGTAGCACTAAATGCAATCAACTTGGTCTTATTGATATTAAGAGTAAGCAAGGTCTCATCTAACTATTGTTTAACCATACCCATTTCGTGATTTTCCTTTTAAAATACTTTATGCCAATTATTGCCTTGAAAAATAATTACCGTGTCGTCAGCATATGCGATAGTTTTACTTGAATCCAAATCGCATATACTATTAATATAAACAAGAAACAGGATCGGCCCCAGTACATTGCCTTGAGGAACGCCATAATTCAAAACTCGCGGATGGCCATTAACACTTTCAATACACACATATTGTTTTTCTATCAGTAATATAGCTTCTGATTCAGTGCAGTGTCTTATCTTTCGCTTCTATTTCATGCAATCGCTGTGTATGGTGTTCATGTGGGACCGTGTCGAACGCCTTTTCTAGATCTAAACAGACAGCTAAACATTTTTTTCCCTGTATATGCAAGTTGACACCGTTTTTGTTATCTCGGCTAAAGCATCTGACGTACCTAGGCCCTCGAGGAACCCAAATTGGGTTTTAGAAAAAAATATATAATTTAACCATCCTATGAGCCTTTTCTTTGTTATTTTTTCAAAGATTTTGGACAGTTATATTTGTTTGATGAAATGATTATATTTATTTATTAATTTATTTATAAATTCAATTAATCAATCATGAGTCAATATAATTCTGCTAATAGTGTTAGATACCTAAATATTTCTGCGCGTTTCTGCTTTTTCGGATATAGTTATATTCTCTTGTTTTTGCCGTTCTTTCTGGTTGAGCTGTATATACAGGTGCAATTTGAGCTATTTTACACTATTCTCGCGTGGATAAAAGCTACAAGGTATACATGTCAATTCCGCCCCTGCGAAAAACAAATGTCAACTAGTACTGATATTCTATTTAGTAAGCCCCTAGAGGATTTTATGGAGTTGATCCTAAAGCATGTCTGATGCCATTTACCCAATTAAATGCATTCTGTATGAACGTCACAACTGTCCACGGATACAATATGGCATATCCTTTATATCCGAGCCAATATCAAACTTTAACAATAGTGCGAATTCGATGACGTGCTTCAAATCGTAAAACGTGAAAAGCGCATGAAATTTCAGTGGAAAAAGTACGGACTAGGTCCTCAATCAACTGCAAACAGCGGACAGGATGAATAAAAATTTACGGGCGAGACGAGGTGATCTGTCGCCACACCCAATTCAACGTCAAGGAAAAAGCGTAGATGGGCGCTTTTATTATACACTACGTAGGTCATCATATAAGTTTTAAGCCTGCGAAAATAAACAATATATCTTTATAGCTTATGTTATATTTTTTCTAAATATTCTCTATTACTATCTATTCAAATTTCCATCCGCTTAAACCAGCCCTGGAAATATTTATTCCAGTCTTCCTCCGACATGTCAGAAATGGCTTTTTTTTACCTTGACAATGGAGAATAAAAAGAAGTCACAGAAAGCTAAGGCTGTGATGTGGATGAGTCAGGGTTTCGATGCCAGATTCTTAACCAACTATTTTTTTGCCAATGTTTCGAGGTCTTTGCAATTTTGTTGGCAACTGGCCATCTGAAAACACCCACACTGATGACCGCTTCTTGCTTTCCGGATCATACTAATATAGCCATGTTTCTTCGCCAGGAATTACTTCCGAAACACGCCTTGATGCCCCATTTTCAAAACGTTTTCTTATTTCTCGGCACCAATCCACAAGAGCTTCTATTTCCGTTTCGGAGAGCCCAAAAGGTATCCAACGACAACAAAGTTTCCTCACGCCAACATGTTCATGTAAAATGGTATGAACACTGACCAAACTAATGTGTAAAATTATTTCTATGTTCTTAAATGTGATTCGTGGATCTTCTCGCACCAGCATTTCAGTAGTCCACGCGGTTTCTTCGGTGACTGCGGTTGGCGGGCGTCCACTTCTGTGGTCATTTTCAAGACTGGTTCTGCATCTTTTAAATTCATTAAACTATCTAGAAATCGTTGTGCGAGGAGTAGCAGATTTGCCTAAAGCTGATTTTAAGGGTTTAAAGCTTAACACTTTAGATAAATCAAATTTAAAGTTAACGTAAATCATAGCATGCAAACTTTCTCGCTTGATCTCCATCGTAACAAACGAAAAGGCGTGAAGTGATGATAGAATAAATACCAAAAAAAAGTTGTTTTTTATTTAAAGAAAATGGTTTTTCACGTTCGTAACAGACTACAGTAATATGATCTCATACATGCATTAGCCTATCCTTCCCTTTTGTTCAGTTAATGGATGCCGCATGTTTTATCTTCTGCCGAGATCTCGCCATTTATATGGTGATTTTAGTGGCGGTATACTTCTACCGAGAGGATAAATAAACACACATATGGTTGCATTAAACGTCACGTCGAAATTACATGCATAGTTATCCCAGTTAGGAGATAAGAGAGATTTGAGAGAAAGAGGAGAGAGATAGGGGCTAGTTGATTCAATTTTCAAATGTTGACTTTTAATTTTTAATTGTGATCATAAATCACAGAATGATCCATGAAGAATCACTAAAAACATACCTTTTTAAAAATGCAAAGAAGATTAAATTACACAATCTTTAATTTAATAATAATAATAATAATAGCATTTGTTGACAAGACCGCACAGCATTGTCATAAGTTTAATATTATGAAAAAAAGAGAATTTCTATTAACTTCATATTTAGGTATATTTGTAGTTCGTTAAGAGTATGCGTCCGAATTTAAAAATTGCATACATGTTTAGTTCCAATGGCAATATACCATTTTGGCTAATCTGATGATGGAGCCGGAAGGCGGTCGATAGTACTCTATGATGATATGGATTATACCTCTTGTGTTTGCGCTCTCGTTTGATTTGTATTGACGAGTATTTGCATAAAAGCTTGTCTTCTAATAATGAGTTATTTTGCTGTAACTACAGAATCAGTAGAGTATACCAAGTTTAGGATTTATTTATTTATTTTATTTACTTATTGATCCATACATTCAATATACAAAGTACAACAAGTCGTTATCCTAATACAAAACATTTTTTTTTGAAAAGTATACATACTATTGTAAACCTAGCTCGGAATGGAGATTCATCTCTGTGACATACTATAGTTTACCACCTCACTTGGAATTACCTGTGTTGAAATGGTACTAATATCGCTGGTAATTCATTTATATATTACATTATAAAAACATATATAATATGTACGTACGTATAATATAATATGATACTATAATATTACATGATAATATATACTTTAATGTACAGAAGTAACTTGATACTAATTTATATTAGAAACATGACAATTTGTTATGCTTATTTATAATATAATATAGAAGTAGAATTATTGAGAATTGACGTATACGTAAATTTGTATGATATACATATGTAGCGTTAAGGTCACACAAGAGACTTTAGTAATTCCTCGCAGTCTTTCCTAGATTTAGGTATTTAGAAACCAACTTACAACCAGTCTTCAAAACGTAGGTTTAGGTACGTCGGTCGTATGTACGTCCATTGTCAGTTTATTGTATAGCCTCGGTTGTCTGTATCGATTTCCAATCTCATGGATCATCAAAACCGCTGTTATGTACAACCATTGGTTACCTTTATAATCAATGATATAACTGTCGAATGTTCATTACGTTGAAGTCTGTGAAATCGGTCGGATGGGAAACGGAGCGGTTTTCTATTTATACTCCTAATGAGGGCTTTTTGGGCCTTAATTGCCGGGCTAATAATTGATTTAGCCGCTCCTCCCCATCCTATCTGTCTTTATGTAATTAATGACAGCGCTTGCACGTAGTGGGACATTTTTAGCGTAGATGGACTAAGTACATTTGTAATATTTTTAAATACGTATATTAGTTTCCTAAATCGTGCCTAAGTTTAGCCAACTTGATTGTACCAGTGCAGGAACCCGTCTATTAGGAAACCTAAATATTTGATACATGACGTACGTTCCAGCGATAGGCACATGCAATGTATGCCGTCACAGTCGTGTAGTAGTAGGTGTTTCTCAAGTTCTGGTTGATTCCGCCCATACTATGCTAATGGTCTTTGTATTTCGTCGTGTCTATGCTAATGGTCTTTGTATTTCGTCGTGTCTATGTTAAGCGTCGGTAGATGTTCATGTAATCAGGCGTGTGTGTTTTAGTCATTTTGTTGCATTTTCAAATACTGACTTACAGGTGTTACTCTCAAATAAAATTGTTCATACTCAAGGATCATATACTCGTATATATACCTGAAATAATATCGGTCCTAATATATTTCCTTGAACACCGTAGTCATTATTCATCCAGTTATTCGGTAAAATAGTTTCACTCGTTGTGTTCGTCCTATAATGTAACTTCGTAACCAGTCATGTCTCGTATACCAAGCCGTCGTAGTTTGTGTAATAATTTCACTTAAAGTACTCTGTCAAATGCTTTGGTCAAATCAAGGAACACTCTCAGGCACTTTTGGTTTTTCGTCAACATTTTGTGAAATAAAACCTCTCTCAAACAGTGAAAAACTGAAAATTTGGAGTCAAATTTAAATGACTCGCGTACATTTAAACAAATTAAACATGTGTTTTGTAGCACATGTCATAATCTGTAGTACCTACTATGATGCAAAATTTAAATATTTAGAATTTTTTCTCAATAAAAATAAATAAAATTTGAATTTGTAAGGGCAAACAACTTGAAACTATATTAGTAAGACGTGCCAACTAAACGATTAAATTGTGATGATGCCACATTTTATTTTATTTTTATTTTTTCTATATAATCTTTCAAAAAATATATTATTTGTCACGCGCGATTTCAGAAGAATACTATCACCGCGCAAGCAATAATAGGAGTTCGGTCTATTGCGCTCCGCTTGAGTTGCGCTTGGCGTAAAAATGATATATTCGCGCAAGCTTAATAGTCGTTCGGTGTATTGTTGTCCGCTGGAGTGTCGCTTAATCCGCTTAATATACCCGACAGCGGCGCCTTAACGCCGAGCGCAAGAACGTAACAGAAGACAGTGAGTTTTGTGTGCACGACAGATTTTCAAAATTCGCACGCGTCGAACCCGGCTGCCCACCACCGTTACAACCTGAGCAGTAACAGCAACTGTTTGCCGACTACCCGTAGAACAACGGATAACGATTGACGGCACGATGTCAGTCTACCCGGGACAACGGCGATTGCAACATCGCCAAAACGTCAGTTATTACTAACGTCATGCAGTAAATTCGTTTTATGTTATTTATAATGTCGAATAACCGCGATAGTCTTCGAATGTTTCGCTTCTCTAATATTTGAATAGATTTTATTGAAAATAATCGACCCTATCACCTACACCGATTGCTCCGACCGCGTTAGCGCCTGGCTCACCGGATGCAGTACGTTGGGTTGTCTTATGAATGCTTGGTCTGATTAGTTTGAAAGATATTCCGATATTTATGGACAAATCCGACTACTTCCATTTCATAAATGCATGAAAGGGTCCGGATTTCCAGTAGTAGTCGAAACAGGTCTCTCGCGGGACTGTTTCGAGCAATGCCAGCCACACAGCGAACCGCTCGCTTTTGCCTTCTGGCTATCCATCGCATATGCCCACATCTTCGTCCCGTGCATCAAAAGGTAGTGGACATAAGCAAAATACCATTGCCACAAAGTTTGCAAGCGATGGTGGCCGCGAGGCGCTATAAGGCAAAGCATGCGCGGCTAAGATTCTCGCACTGTTTATCAGTATCAGTGTCGCACAACTTATTCCAAAGAAATGGTTGAATAGGGAATGAAAATGAGTAATATATATGTACAGACTTCGCGGCACCAAATATTCCTCACCTGGCGACTAGCACGAGGAGGCCAGTCCTGTAGGTATCGGCGAATGCGACTTCGTCGTGGCCGCCTTTGTGTTCGTGGTCGGTGCCGTTTTCGTGGCGCCGCGCAGCAGACGCGTGCGATGCGGCCGCAAGTATCGCGTACCGCCGCGCGCTGCCGCCGCCGCCGCCACCTGAGCCGCTCGCCGCCATCGCCCACACCAGCGGCGCCCTCACCGCTGCACCCTGCGATCAACACCAAAACGACGGCTGATTTACGGCATCCAAAATGGCCAGCCTTATTTATTTTATTTTATTTTCTTATGGATAGCTTACAGCCAGAGCTGCTGACGCACGCAGCTGATGCTCAGCGGCTTACGCGGCGCAATGCTACAATGAAATCATATAAAAGCATTGCCTATCGTACGTCAGCCGCACGCTTCGGCCGCGGACAAATTGAGACTTACCACTGAACCTCTCCGGGAATGTTATAACCGCTGGCGGAACGCAGCTTCAGTAAATTTTTGGCCACTATACCATGCGATGGACCCTGCTTCTCCGGTGTTTTCTACTCCGGAGTAAGCGTTTGATTTATTGCTATTTTTACTTTTATTTATCATAGTGCCTGCCTCTCGAGGATGACCTTTTGTAGTATATGACATGAGTTCGTTCACTGAGTTACCTCGCAACTACATTGAATTTACATACATTTTACAAACCGCCACCAACCGCGCCATCTTACGTAATACTACGGACGGGCCAAAAATCTGTATTCCTTTTTAATTATTTTTAATGTACACAATTGTCTAGTTCCAGAAACATTCAGTACCTGTATCTGCTTATTGATCTGTCTTATCACAGAATGCCTACCTTATCGCGTTCGTCGACAGTGTTGTGCTTGTTCAGCTTCTGGTTGTTGGACGGCCCCCTGGCCTTCGTGCTTCCTCTAGGATGTATCGCGACCTGGCGGCTGCCGCCCTCGAGCTGCAGCTCTCCTACACCGTCTACTCACTATGGCGCTGCAGCCAGAGATCATGGACGACGCTACCCGATCACCAGCCTGCGGAAAAAACACCATCCATGAATTCTGAAAAGTCGTGACGCGAGGCAATGGATTTTTAAGATAAAATACCGCGAACAAACATTACTAAAATGTAAGATGAAGAATACTTTGCTACAAACGACAATGACTGACAATAAAACCAATATACAGCCCCATTTTCAACTGGGATCCTTGGAGCCCCTCGGTGATTTATAACATGCGTGCTAGGAGGCCGCTAGACATTTTGCCTCTCTGCCGGTAGTAACGGACAAAAAAAAAGAAAAATTACCACAGCAAGAAAAAGCACTGCGCGCGCCTTGCTGCTCATCACGCTACTGGAAGTTCGTCACGTATATAGAGCGAGAAAGAGTTGGCGATATGTCGCGCCCGATAGGGTTGTGGCGGGGATAAGCGGGCAAATAAACTCGTCTTTCGCTGGAGCCGCTCTCGATTCGTCTGTCGGTGCATAGGCCAGTGTTTGGATTGGTTACACTATGGTTACATGGGAATTATATCCAAAATTCAATTATATTTGAAGACTTGGGCAATCAAAAGAAAAAGAAACGTCATTCTTCTTATAAAAAAAATCATCCAAATTACCATTATAATTACCTCCTTAAAAAAGTAGAGAAGGAAATATCGCATTCGTCCCAAATAAATTTATTCCAATAACGTTGTTAATTTATACCCGAATTCATAAAAAATGGTTGTATTACATTGAATTCGCAATATTCTACCAACGTCGTCCATGATAACAAAGCTTGAGAACCCCCCCATTTGAAAAACAGCAAATAACCTGTTCAGGTCATAGTTAGAAAACCGAATGAAAAAATCGGAGTAACGCAGATTCTCAACAATCTAATTAAATCTGCTTCAACTTCTGATACACTAATCATCGGATATTGATGGTTCAACGAAACCGTTTCACTTAAGCGGTTGGGATAGGTGGAGGAGGGCTCAACTCACAGCGGCCATTTTGGCGTCAGCGAGAATTTATAAATAAGTAGGTGCATATAGCTCGACACAGTAGGTGCATATATCATATAGTTTTGGTTCAAAATATATCTTTAGATTATATTACAATATACAAATTAAAGCATTGAATCAATTGTAGGGCGTGATAAGCTAATTTATATTGAAATCAATTATTTAAAATATAATTGAGAATGTCGTCGGCTAAAACGCGAAATAAAGCTAACCGGAAATATAGGAGATGAGTAGTATTGGAAAGAGTGGCTCAGCAGGTAGGAGTATACAATTATCAGCAGCTGAAAGGATCAGTAGGTACATTCGGTCAACGTAGGCGCAAGTAGGTGCCCGTACCGCCTCGCTTGGAGTCACACCCGATTCATTTATGAATTAAATTATTTGTGACACATTTGGAACGAATTCGCGTCAATCCCTCGACTGTGCATTTTGACACGGCCCGATTTTTACTGAGTCTATATATATACCCACTGAAGTGCGTTATGTTTGTAATTTCCGGCGGGCAACCGCCGCAACTTCAATGCAATCGGAAGGCAGTTTGTATTGCTTCCGCCGCTCGTGCGGTCTCCTCACCCCTCCCCCCTCTCCTTCCACTGTATTCATGCATGCATTGTGTAAATTCAGTTAGACACGACATTATTAGGGATGCTGCAGATAGGGAGCATTTTCATGAAACTCTTTTATATTCTCCATGAATTCTTCCGGTGCAGCATTGTTCGACAACAATGCCGTCACCGGAGTACAAACGGAGAATTTGAATTAGGTCCTTCGATTCGGATTTAAACGTCGGTAAGTGCTTCTTTGAATTCTATTAAATTTATATCATAATGACTATCTATCGCCGTTTTGCACCCTTTTCCGATGATACGAGGGGCGTTCAATAAGTTTTCGGTATAAGTATAAAAACAAAGATATGCAGATGTATTTTCTTTATTATTTTTCAGTGTAGTTCCCTCTTTATCTCAATATATTTATTAGATCTTTAAATTATTTTTTTTAAGCCCGTATAAAAGTAGTTTTCATTTTGGTTGGCAAAATGTTTGGTCACAACCGCCTTCAGTTTCATCGTCAGCATATCGATTCCCTCGGAGATCTTTTTTCAGGTTCGAGAATAAAAAGTAGTCACTGGGGGCAAGGTCTGGACTGTACGGTGGGTGGTCCATGGTTTCGAGCCCACAGCCCCGCGCGGTAGCCTTTGCAATTTTAGCGGTGTAAACTGAAGCATTATCATGCTGAAGCAGCACACCTTTGGCTAATTTTCTCCGCCTTTTTTCTTTAATGGCTGCTCTTAATTGCCATAGAATATTGGCATAGTACGCTGCTATAATATTGATACCTTTATCCTTATAATCTATCAGCAATATCCCCTGATAATCCCAAAAGATGGTGGCCATGACCTTCTCAGCCGAAGAAACGACCTTGAATTTCATGGAATGAGCTGATCCTTTAATATGCTACTGCATCTACTCTTGCCTGCTCTCTGGGTTATAATTATGAACCCACGTTTCATCTTCAGTAACAATTCTTTTTATGACTGCGTCTGGATTGTTTCCACCTAGCTTCAAAAACTGCGACTATTTTCCAATATAATTTTCCTCCACTTTTTCAACAATTTCCTGTGAAGAAGGTTCGACAGGCCGGCCGGCGCGAGGGCCATCTTCGATGCTCTGCCCCCCACGTCTAAATTCATTCGACCATTTTTGGATAGTAGATAACGAACGGCCAGATTCTCCGTAAACAGCATCCATTTCCTCTTTAATTTATGTTCGGCTTTTACATTGTTTGATTAAAAATTTAATAACAGCGCGATGCTCTAATTTTACTAAAAACGTAAAATTGCTTATATTAGTAGCGTTTATGTTCAACATTAACAAAAAACCAAATGAACGCGTTTTCGATTTTTATTTATATTTATTGACTATAATGAATGTATATGGCCAGTATTTAAAATTAAACAAAATGAGTTTAGAACCTATGTATACCGAGAACTTATTGAATGCCCTACGGATCCTTCGCAATTCACCGTATTTGCTGGGTAGATTGAGACGAGGCCGGGAGATGGCACTGCATGCTACAATCGCCAATATAAAATGGCTTCCCTCTAATGTAGCCCCTCAATTTCCCCACCTCTAAAGCATTTGACGCAATCCCATTTTTTACCAACAAAGTCTATAACAGAAAAATACATATTACAGAAACATACGCTGTTCAATAAATACGCCTAACTTTTGGTCCGTATCTTATTCATCCAAAATAAATTTGCTCGAATATACTACAACGTAGTCATCTTGGTAATGCACAAACTGCTCCAGCGGTTCCGCCATAGTGGAAAACAGTACTATAAAGTACAACAGTACAGTACCTGTACAACATTACAGTACAGTAGGCTCAACTCCCATCCGGCAGCCTCCCCAAAGAAGGACTAAACTTGTGAACCCGCTATGCTCTCGGATCTGTGGAACACCTCGGGCGGCCCTGGGCGGTTGATGTATTGGTCGAAAAACCGACCTTGATCAAATGACAAATATCCGGGAGAGGGGGGGGGGTCTGGAAGGGTAACGCGATCTAATACACGGGAGTAAATGTTGACCTGATGTCACCCATCTTTAGAAACGATCCGTTGGCAACCCCACTCCCGGGTAAAGCCGAGTAAAGGACGCCTCGGGTCCGGATATTTTCGAGTTACGGATACTACGTTATCACGCAGGGAGAGGCCGCGCAATCGACTTCGAACCCCGACCCAAACGGGTGGATTGAGAAAACCATCTAAATTTGGTAGTTCAGCCCGCTGGGTTTAGCTTTAGTTGCCCAGTGCCTCGCTATTAAGGAGTTGGTCTCTAGCGGACACTGGCGTAGTTGGATATGTGGATATGTATTATCCAAATTCCTTGCGCTCATCTCGGGGCGACATAAAGATAAAGTTCTTTGAAACGGCTCTGCATGGCGGGTTCGCCCATAGCTTGGTCTTATCCAACTTTAGTACAGTACATTTGGGAGTGTCAACTACTACGGGCGAACCCGGCCACTCCGGAACGTTTTAACGATATCGATCGTTCTATCGCCCCGAGGCGAAACGCAGAGACTTTAGACGATACAAATCTACGTAGCAAGCTCCATCTAGGCCCGTAAGAGACTAACTCCTTACCGCGAGGCACTGGGAATTTTCAACCCCAGTGGGGATCCTCGCGCTCTTACTACCAGATGCGGATCAGATTC
>JAOPUG010000053.1:14301185-14311219 GCA_027564375.1 Micropterix facetella | reverse complement strand
AAAAGTTGATTTATTAAATATATTTGCATTTTCATTATTGTACACAATAGCCCATACTAGCTAAATACCTATTTAAAATAGTATGTTTTCATTTAATGTTATTTAAAAAACGCTGGCAAACTTCGGGTCCCCATGACCCGGTGTTATTGTCCGAGTAATTACTTCCATATCATTGGCCGGGTTAAGTTAATTTTTTTTTTAATTTCAAGATTTTTTCACGACATTTAAGTGTATGTGAGTAAATTAATGAATAAATACTTATATTATCTATGTTGAATCATTAGTAGTTTTAAAATAAATGCACTTGTAGTTCAAGTTTTTGTTTGTTGATAAATAATTTAATTTGTCTTAATGACTTTAACGCGTAGATCTATGAAATAATGTTCTAAAGTTATATGTAATGTTAAAATTATGATTTTTCTCGAAATAATTTAAATAAAGTCACTCTTTGAAATATTTTTTGTTTTATTTTCGTTAACAATATATAAAAACTCTCCTGTAAATTTAGCAAAAGAGAGTTTATGCAGTTTTGCAGTATCACCAGATCACATCTTAATTAACTTGCACACACCTTATATAATATGTACCGTAAGTAGATAGATTTCAGATTACGAAAGAAATTCATTATTTGTTGAAGAGTTTTTTCTATACATTGTTGTTACAATACAAAGGCACAACCGAGTTCTAAGTGTGTGAAAGAGAAGGACGCCTGATTCTGGCATCAGAGCAGAAATTAAGAGTTACTAATGCGTAACTGACTACAATTACTATCATTCGTTAGTTCCATAGTGAAAAATCATTGTTTCGCAATGTTACGATGGGGATGTCACTGCCATTTATTCCCGCTTAACGGGTGAAGTGAGCAACGGAACGCGCAAGTGAAAAACCATCGCGTTTGGATGAGATTGCCTCACTGCTGCTAGATGACTGGCACATTTTCCAGCCATATAGTGAAAAACCAAACAAAATCTATCCCCATAAGTACATATCTATCGCAACATTGTATCTAATATTAATGGTTCTAAGAAAAGATGTAGGAAATTGCCATTTGTCCGTTTTTAACAGTATTATGGCTTTAAAATGTGCTAGCCACTTGACAATCCTGTCCGTCCGTCAAACTGCCATGTTTACTTTCTTCTTTCTTTCCTCTTCCTTCTCTCTTCTTCCCTCACTCTCACAAATCGAGTTCTGTACGGATGCTCGCTCGGGTGGTGCGTCATTCACTTCACACCTTTCAAGAATTGAGTGGACACTGGCGCTACCTACAAGACTTCATTCGTTTCGATTACAATGTTGCAAAATGGTGCATTTGCATCTCTTTGATTTCATTGAAGTATACAATCGCTTTTGATATAGCTCGACATTTTCGGATAATCGAGCAGGTGTTCGTATAATCGGTGCTCTACTGTATTTACTAGAGAAATCAAGATCTTTAAAGATATGAAACTGAGATTGGACTGGCAGACCCTGGGCGCCTACTTCCTCTGCGTGAAGTTGAACAGTGAAGCATTCCAGGCGATGGCATTTGTAAAATCATGGTATTTATTTATTTTGTACTCGTGGTCTTAGGAAATATTTGACTTCCATTAGACTGTTAATTCTACAATAATAATCATCTTCTGAGATAGGGAGTAAAGAGTTATATCTAGATAAAGAGCTGTGGGTGCGAGACTTTCAGGAAAATGATACTGCTTAGGCCGACTCGACCTCCAGAATCCAGGATGAAGCTTTTACAATTATTGAGAAGGTTTTTGGAGTGGAATGTTTTTTTTTGCTTTTTGAGCTACCGCGCACAAACTCTATTGGGGTTTAAAAGGTACTGTCAAACCCTTGTTAGCATGGACCACAGAGAGGCTAATTAGCCTGGGAATAACAGCAATGAATTGTATCATGGCGGTTCCAGCCAGATAAAATATGAAAGAAAAATGAATACTTACGCAAATATTTTAATATTGGTTTAAAAGAACTCGCTAACTGAGAGTACTTGGAAAAATTGTTAAGTAAAAAAAAAAAAAAATTTCAGCAGTCCCAATCGACCACATATTCAGCTACACGATTGGCGTCAATTCCGAAACAAATTTAAGAGTCACTACTATACGCGGGCGCCCCACTGTATGGAGCTATCGAGGTAGAAGCAGTTGGAGTTCTCTGAGGCTGAACGGGGGCTGTGACTGGCGGAGGTCCGCTCAACCACTGCACCAGAGAATGCTCGGGTAATTGGGCCGCTTGGTAATGGTCCTTCAAGAGGGCCTGCGAATAGTTGACGTGCATTTGGTAGGCTTCCGATTCTCTCGCCGCATCTCCGCTTAGCCGGTAAAGATCTGTAAATAAAGTGGAAACACTCGGTTAGAAGGGATGAAATAAATTTGAAGACTATACATATGTAGTTTAATTGGGTTAGATCAAAGGTTAAACAGATCTTCATCAAGCAAGCATTAACTGCCTGCATTCCACAAATCTAGAGCCAAGAGGATACTCTTAGTGTTTGGACTTTGGCACCCCGAGTAGACCCAGCAAGCAATTCAGTGACCCTACGTAACTAACAAACAAGAAGAGAATTGCGGTTAATACATTCTCTGCCATAGTGTAAATGAGGAAAATTGTTAAAAAAAAACTTTTTGGTGATAATAGGCGTTTGGTCAAAACTTACAACTATGGTAACAGTTAGAGTTCCATCAGCGGCAGGGTTCTGTAGAAATTTCAAAAAAACCTTGCAAGGGTATAGACGACCTATGCGGTGCTGTAATGTGAAAAAGTGAATATTCATTACCAGGATGCCAGACAGGTCGCACATCTGGTCACCCGCACCCCTATTTGATATTTTTTTGCAACACATTGCAAAGATTGTCCAGGCAAATTTATTCCAGTTTAGTTTAATCCAGTTTAGTATAATAAATAAATACCAATAGGCATGGTCTAGTTTGTTTTTTCATTTTGCGTTATATTTTCAACAACTTCATGGGTAGCCTGAAACTATGTGGAAGGATTGCTCTACAGCGCCGCTCCGGTTACCTGCTACAAAGAAATGTACGATAAATCCGTCGTACTGCTCACAAATCGGTTTCAAAATCAGGTCTGGTCTAAGGTAACCGGTGACCTACCTGGGAGAGAATGTGTTAAAGATAAAATCAACCAGGCGTATAGGAACTCCCTTTTATAGCAAAAAATCCTATCTTAAGCCCTTGCATAGTTTTGAACTCCTAACTTCTCGATGATCCGGAGGACGTTAAGATATTGCTCCAGCGTTCCCTTGACCTTTGCAAATCCGGTCTTCCATGAAGGTAGTAAATGCAGCGCGCAGCCTCCTGCTCAATAGAATGGCCCTAATTGCTCAAGGCGACTACCACTATGAGCCACCATTTTTACATTTTTTTCGAGCCATTGATTCAATGACAGATTTTGAATCTTCAAATCCTTGCTGAGGTGCATACTTAATCAGTTTTTCGATATATTATTTTCTTAAGTCTGTATTTCTTATTTGAGCCGTAGCTACTTGGAAATGGCATTCCCTACTTAGATAAAAAATATAGAAACAGTAGCTATTTATTATAAGAAGTTTTATTAGGAAATAGATTTTAGATATTTTGAAACAACTTCAGGTAAAAAAAAACATGCATTTTCTGGCATTAGTGTGGGTGCGTACGAGCAAGACACCCTCTATTAAGCTACGAGAGAGATGAAAAAAACATCAAAAGTGTATGAGCTTTAACCATGGATACTGCACTGTGGGTATCGCATGGGGTGGGGCGTACCACAGGTGGCACACGCTCGGAGCTTTTATCTCGGAGCACAATTTATTTATTGCCAAATTATTCCCAGTGAATGCTGGAGTTGTAGTATAAGTGTCCACGCCCAGTAAAATATGATTTTTTTGGTCAGGATTCTGGTCAAACAATGAGAAATACACAAATCTGTAAAAACCAAAAGGAATGTTTATTTAAAATAATGACAAAGAAAAATGGGTGGGTAGTAGTGGCTACTAATGTGAGGTTTTTGTTAAAACAGTAATTTATTTTTCTCAAACCACCTTACAAATGATGACATGCGCTCTCCAAGACCACTCGGCGTGCACAGACACATTATTTGGTTACCCAATTAAGTCCCCCCCTTCCCTTGTGTCGTACGGGGTGGGTGAAATTTCGGCTCGTTTGCTTATCGCTGTCAGCATTCTTCCGTCAAACGCTGCCTTCCTCGTCATCCTCCGTCCAGTTATCTTCGGGTATTAGTCGTTTTAAACTCAACCGTTTTAGTGTTGCTCAAATTTTGGAGTGAGAGTATTTCTACCGAACTTAAACAGAAACTTCGTCAGAAGTCAAAACTTTGAAAACCAGTTATTTTTAATCATTCATTACTTCGGCCCACCCTGCGGGGGGAGGGGAGGGGGAGGGGGCTGAAGTCTTACAATCGTAACGAACAATGTAATGACATTAAATCGTACAAAAAAGACTTTTCTCAATGTTCCAAATGCAGACAGACACATTTTTTTGTGGTTTAGATGGACTAGAGACATGAAATTAAAATGACCAAAAAGACTTTTCTCGACGTTTCGCATGTCCTAGAGTCCGTCTTAATCAAAAAAACTTAATGTCCGTTGATAACTAAACTACATCCGTTTAAAAAATTTCTTTCGGCAATAGTTATGTCTAACGTGCAGAGCCCAGTTAATTTTGAGATCTGTACGACTGTCACGAATTAGTATTCAACTGGGCCGGTAGATGGCGTCAAACAGTCAGTTAACATTTTTAGAGCTTAAAACGGAATAAACGGTGGAAATAGCAAAAAGAAATTGTTGGCCATGAAGACACGTAAAATGAGGTAGGTACATGTCACCTAGGGTCAATCCATCTGTTTAGACAAAAATGACAAGAAGTCATGTCATACATACAAGAAAATAATATATGGGCAGAAGTTTGACAAACCCTTGAGTTCTCCCCCTGCCAAGTTTGATTAAAACACTTTAAACGCACGATAGTTTATTTTTAAAGGCAACATAGAATGTATTCAATGATGGTACCTTATGGCTCATGGGGAGGGGTGTACCATCACTGCACACGCTCTAAAATGTATAGCCGTTACATGGGAAAATTACCATATTCGACGCCAGTCTGAACGTGTTCATTGTGAGGCAAGCCAGCAGGCTCAATGACCCCACCTTTTCGCTGGCAGGTGACGGGTCAGATATACCATAAAAAAAAACAACCTCCGTCAAAAAGTTGTAATAATTATTATCACTGATGATATTATAATAGTACGGTATGTGTTCCTTAGTTCTAGGCTGAAACCGTACATTTTTAAACATTAGGAGATCATGGAGCGAGAGGAGGACATCGCGAGCGAGAGCGCCAGATTCCAAATTTGAAAATGCAATTGAAAGTGTCGAGTACGGAATATCGAATCGATACCTCCTCTTTCTTACCAAAGCATAGCTAAATATCTTACCTTTGAGAATTGCAGAAGCCCACAACTGCACATGAACATCGGGAATCTTGGACGCAAGCTGCATAGCAGGCGTCACCATGTTCATGCTCTCCCGCGAGTTGTTCAGCGACAGGAAAATATGGCCGAGAAGTACAAGAGAACAGGAAGTAAGCCTATTTAGGTCCTCGGCGTTGGCCATCTTGAGAGTTTCACGTAAATATCGCCTGCAGAATGAAGATAGTATGTTTACAGTAAAATAATAATAATAATTAGTTTATTTGCAGTGAAACAGAAGTTTAAAAAAAATAATTGAAATAAAATCAAGCACCTAATAACGATCGTTAAGAAAAAAATAGAAAAATCCTCATTAGTCAAGTCCGCTTCAGAGACTCCAGTTATGTTTTTGGGTAGTTTATTTTTCGTCATTGAAGAATAAAGCTAATGGAGGAATGCTTTGATGCCAAATGGAATTCGGAAGAAATTAACACAAAGAAATTAATTTATTAAATGTCTATTTTTGGCCATACAGTCGAACATAAAGAAGTTATGAATGTGTGTGATTAAAGCATTCATTGGAAAACTCTTAATTTATATAATACAGATAAAATATATCCAATTAGAATAGCCAATTTCGAATATTTTGGTATGTCTCGAGACCTCTCTGAAATTATTCTAGTGATAAAACTAATAGATGAAATTTTTACAATTTGAAGTTTTGATATCCTCGAGATGTGTTCTTAATATGAAAACAAACCATGCGCAATCTCACTATAAACACTGCTAATAAGGTGTATTTTCTGAAAAAAATGCTGATATTAAGGTGGTCGATACCAGTCTATACCCATATAAAGCAATCCGGTAAAACAATAGCGATTGGAGAAAGAAACGTCATTGAAACAATGATAATCTCATAAATAAAAATAGTAAGTGCTAGCGTTTCAAATTTCAACCAATTTGAAAAGCTATTCCATATAGACTTTGAAATGAAAATCTCAAAATTCGAACCATGATATATGGTCGGATTAGTGACTGTGATATACACATAGGCATTTTTAATACAATCGGTAAAGTGCAATGCCCAAACGAATGATTTTCTCAAACAAACGTCTTACATGAGAGGGAGATAGTTGATCCCCTCTTTCTTTCGTCGTTTCTTCTTCTTTCAGCTTTTTCTTTTTAAAATATGGCAAATCTCTGCTTTGGTTGTGAAAATCACAGGCTGAATACTAGTCGTTAAATACCGGTATCGATAAACATCTATTTCGCCAGGACAATGTTTGATTTCAATGTGAATTAACGATAGTGTAATATGTATAACCAGACACTATATAGTTATCCGTGTTTAGTTAGGCGCGGCTCCATCCTGTGTCGAAAATGAACTGTAGCGCAAAAAGTATCCCCAAATGCATGTCCATTTTGCCTCGTCAATACACGAATAAAGCACAGGTTTTGAGTAAAATACGGTTTACTCTCATTTCCTTACCCATAACCAGTTGGATACTTTTCCGCGTTCTGAAGATGCACAATTTCAACGCAAAAGATACGGATTTGAGGTACTTGTCATACTCTCAACTGTATGTTCATTTCATGCGCCCATGCAAATTTGTTAGATCGAGTCCCACTCTCATTGCAAAGCAAACATAAATAACAAAAAATAATTAACAAATCTACAATTATTAAGAAATGGATTGAATGTCGTTGTTGATTTTAATTATTGCCATTTACATAAGAGTAAACGTGGCACAAGCGTTGGGACTTTTACGTTGCTCTGAAACAACCAAAAAAATTTATTTACGAGGTGAGGTTGAAATGTTCCGATAAGTCGATAAAAGGAAAAAGAGTAATTCAACGTTTTTTATTTTTCAATATAATCTCCCTGAACTTCAACACACTTACTACATCTTTGCTGCAACAATTTTAAAACATTTAAAAAATATATCTTTGGCTGCTAAATGGGCCTTCGCTGCTATCATTTTGTCTTCACCCACAAACCGCCTCCCTCGCAGTGAAGCCTTAAAGTTTTTGAACAAGGGGGGCTAAGTCTGGACTGTAGGCAGGGTGTTCGAGCTCTTCGAATCCAGATTCCCTCACAGCAGCCTTTGCAATATGGGCGGTGTGGATGGAAGCATTGTCTTGCAAAATCAAAATCTTCCGACCGAGTTTGCCCCTCCATATCTCCTTGAGCTTTAACCTCACCTGCGCCACCAATTGTGCATAATAATCCATACATTGTAGGTCGTTCCATTCTGAAGAAAGTCCATCAGCACACTATTCTATCGTAATCCCAGAATATGGAAGCCATTATCTTCATGGATGACTTTTGCTGCCGGAACTTTCTCGGAGCCTTCTCCCCCTTGGTTACCCAATGCATGGTTTGTTGTTAATGTGTTATAGGTTGGGCAAGAGTCTCCGTAAATAGGTTGTATCAAATCAATCACTTGCGCTGATTTTCCATTTGAAAAAAAAACAATCACTCGGTACTCAATTTTACGCTTGTGCAAAAAATGCCCGACATGTTGTATCCGGTCGGCTACTGCACACAAACTAAGAGGGATAGACGGGCCAGATTGCACATGCGCTCCCGTCAAGGACACCCGGTTTTGATGACAACTCGTGCATGTATAATGGCCCATCAAAAATACCGACTTATTGGAACTTTTCAGTCTCACCTCATATTTTCATATTTTGACGCTGGTATGACGTCGGCTGTTGATGTATTGGTCGGTTTATTGGCCTTGCTTAACTGACTAATAGCCGGGGAGGTTTAAAGCGTAATGTGTCCTAAAGTGCGGTGGGTAGTTAGGTACTTAAGCTACCTACCCTTAGAAGCCGCGCAAGTGACTCCGAACCCCCCGACCAGATGGGAGGTTAGACGAATCCGACCAATTCTGGGAGTTAGGGAGTAAGGCTAGCCTGCTGGGTAGCTTGCTGCCTGGTGTCTCGCTATGAAGGCGTCGGTTTTTAACGGGCCGTGGCATAGTCGGACAGTGGATTTGTATCGTCAACATTGTGTACATTTCACCTCGGGGCGATATAGCGATAAAGTTTGGTGAAACGCCTCGGGGTGACGAGCTTGCACGAGTAGTCTCAAATCCATAAATGACTCTTTTGGTAATGTGATCCTCAAATCAAAGATTTGAGTAGACATTAAAACCAAGATTTTGGGCCGAAGAGACTAAAGGAATGGACGAAGAATTTACTATGATGCTAGTGAATCCAAAATTAGGTATCTTAATTCTCGGTGTGTTGGCTCCAATAATCATATAACAAAATTTAGTGACAATAATTTGTAGCCCCGCTGATTCGACCAAGCAGAGAGCCACTCTAAATCTAGATTGATATTACCGATAGCCGGATCAGGATCACATAAATAATATGATGCATAAGTTGGGCGTCACCAGCATATAAACGCATCTTATAAACGCACAAAAGTGGTAAGAAACGTGAACTGCTATAATTAATATCAGAAATAATGATGTGTGCTTACTTGGCTTCATTGTATCTCGCTTGGAAAAATGCATGCAGACCCTGGACGTAATATGCTGCGGCTCGAAGGCCATGAGCGTGCGGCGGTAACACTTCTGGTCGTACCTAAGAATGTAACAAATTAAGGGATAAATCATCTGATTTCACTGAACTTCATAAATAATTCATACGAACACTGGACTACTGACGACTGTTGTAAAGTTCTCTTCTCTGATGAAACACATTTTGTTGTGCAAGGACAGCATGTACCGTTCATGCAGCGAACAGCGATCCAACAGGGATAAAACTATACCGCACCATATGAATGATTAGGTACTTGGTAACTTTTGATACTTTAGTATTGAGTACTGATATTGATGATACATAATAAAGATATAATCCTATTAGATTGCTCAGCGTAGTGTTAAAAATGGCAATTATTCTGACATGGAGAAAAACAAATGGTGCTGATAGCATGGATGGTGAAACTGATCTCTTCGAAGATCCTTCCGATCTGTCTCTATACAAGTGCTGTACATTGCGACGTGGAAAATGTCCACATTATTACTATACTAGATACTTAGATTTATAAAAAAACTGGTATCCTGTTTTTTGGCCCGTCCATAATATTACGTAGTACAGGCCATATAGTCTGATGCATGCTGTGCGTTTGTTTGTCCGTTTGTCTGTCCGAGACTCCCCGTCGTCCGATCTTTATCAAATATAGGATGCAGCTTCACTGGGTGACCCTAAGCACCACCAAGTGGTAGCAAATTCGATCAGAGTCCCGCAGGTGCATTCTTGTTTACATGATCTGGAGGAGGATCTGACCAATAGGTAGAGTAAACATAGCGTTTATGGGTATTTTTGGAATCGTGGTGACGGGAGAAACTTATTAGAATAGGTTTTAAGCCATTTTGGATAAGTCAGGGGTTACCAATCAAGGGATGGACCAAATTTGCCAATGTATAATGTAATTTTCCTGTTATTTAATTTGATACGCCAAGGCATCATTCATTTTGTGATAACTGTTGACTAAAATACCACTGCAAGAGCATGAGATGGCGATATTTTTTTCCTGTCACAACTATTTGAATGTCAAGGGGCCGTTAAGTCACGGAGCGGAATACGACACTATTTAAAAGCTCGCT
>JAOPUG010000053.1:14190263-14202416 GCA_027564375.1 Micropterix facetella | reverse complement strand
GTTTACGTGCTCAGCTCAGGTAGGTATTTTAAATTACCCTGAACATTTTAATATAGTATACATACATACAAGAAAAATCATATGGGCCGAAGTTTGACAAACCCTTGGGTTTTCCTTCTACCCCAGTTTTCTATATCTCATGAAGCCATTATTATGCCTACGGTTTTCACTCGGAAAATCATGGAGTTGGACACCAGGGATCATTTTATAAATAGTCGAAGGGCGAGTAGGCATATATCCGGACCAGTTCCTTCATGTGCCTTTGTAAATAGTGATGCAACCAGCGATGTAAATAATTATTTTACCTCATGCCTCTATATTAACAAGATCAACGCCTTCAGGACACTCTATATAACCTTTCCTGAAAGTGTACTATAGTATTTCGTCGTACTATGTGTAAGATAGTATTTCGTCTGTATCCATCTTCTGTAGCGGGAAGTCATCACAAGCCTGCTGTAGTTTTTTCTGTGCTTCATACCATATCTGCAGAATAGTTTATGTGATACTTTCTCTAGTTGTTGTGGGTAATGCTGGGAACGCACAGCTGGTAGGTTCCAACGTATTCACCTTCATTCTGCAACCCCGGCAAGTTGCCTCATCTACTGAACGGAGCAGGATTTCCCAACCCGCGGATCTCGTCTCCCTTGGAAGGCATGGAGAGATTGTAAGGAGGGCGTGAAACTAGCTAGAAACAAATTCATTTGAAGTATTTAGGCGCTTATTTAGGCACTTGAAGTATTTAGGCATTATCGACATATACCTATATAAAAATATGTAAAAATTTAACTTTATAAAAAACGAGAATACGTTCAGTGTTCTTGTTTCTCTATCTGCTATATAGTTTAGTATTTCCCCAGTTGGATTCTTCTAAGCTATTTCAAATTTCAGATTCTACGCTATGCAGGAAGATGCCAGCGGAGAAGTTGAATTCCAAATTGAAGAGCTGGAACTGGTTAAAATCGGAGATGACTTCAATGTGACTGTAAACATCAAAAATAACTCAAGCGAGGTATGTGGGATTGGACATGGTAGGTAGATAGTAACGATGGGGTTGAATCTAGAGCAGAGGTACTCAAACTTTTTTTTCCCGTCGACCACTTGCTGATTTTTTTCCTTAGACCCTCTGCCTGCCTAATATTAAATTATTTTCTTAGCAGCTAGCATAGTGCAGATCTATTTCATATCGTTTCTGGTAAAGTAGACAGTTGAAAAAAAGGAAAAACAGGAAAAATATTATTCCTAGCTTTATTGAAAATACTTCAATTTTGCAGAGCGCCGTTCATTTCTAAGTGACCATGATCTTGAAGTACGAAGCATTTATAGAAAGCACACAACTGTACATGTAGCACTATCTCGCTTGGTTGATCATGGGCCACGTCTATTCTACTCGCTCGCACATATATCCATTGAAATGCAATGTATTCACATATCTTAATCACATTTTTCCTCGTTAGTCATGTGGGTTGGCCTCCCCAATGACTAATAATGCAATTTGGGTTGTGTTGATTTCTTTCCACGACACTTGTGACGGGCACATGTTTTTTGCGACTAATATAAGTTTATATAAGTTTAAAATACTATGCCGTACACTCACTCTACTTTAGGTGTAATAAGACATTTACTGGACGATTATAAGTGTTTATAATGACATGCCTAAATAAAGTCCGCCAATGTGGATCCCCACTTACCTACATATCGTGCACCCTCAACTTTTTTTGTTGCTGATATGGACCCTGTACAATTCGAAACCGATCCCTGGGGGTCCATATAGACCACTTTGGCAATCACTGATCTAGGACTGTGTCACTTCTGCATCACTGCGACCAGTCCAGATATTTTGTGAAAGCCTGATCTAACCCGAGATATTCTCCTTCTTATGAAGTTGATCTTCTCCGGTGCCAATACAACCTTTTCTAGATGACAGTGTCTCTTGTTTTGCATATTCATGGTAGATGCTTTGCCGCTACAACATCCTCAACAATTGTATGTTTTTGCTTTTTATTATTACACACTTTTAGTAGCTTGACCTGTTATTAATTTATTTAATGTTTATGCACAAAGAAAAACTTACTAGCTAATTTACAAAATGTAGTTTGTAAGTATATACAAACGGAGTTGCCGTGGAATTCATCAGTAGAGTCGGGTCATAATAATAATAATATTGTTACACTTCTGGAGAGTGAGCGGTGGACACCGGACTAACGACCGGCTATGGTAGGTTTAGGATCAGTGGTGTAGTGGAGCGGGAACGCGTGGGAACGGCGTTCCCACACTGCTTTTCCACACTCGATTGATGTTGATCTTAAATAATAACATGAATATGCAATCTGATTTCAAAGATAACCTCGCTTGTACTTTGTACTGTGCATAGGATATTGTAGATCAAGATTCGGGAGTTCGTCGGGCTGGGCCCCGCCACCCCCCCCCCTCCCTTTGCTTCTCAACCTCCCCTTCTCTCCCGCTCGCCACTCATCCTCTCTCCCAGTAGCTCGTTCGCCTGGCCGTCGTGCAGTCGCGCGTCCGACGTTCGTGTGATGACATGACGTGTCTGGTCTGTGTCTGTCTCTTTGTGATTTATGGAATAAGTTTAATTAAAAAAATGAGGTTATGATAGTAAGGTTAGTTTAACCTACATAAGAATAGTTAAATATAGGTATAACTATTTTATAATGTCTTGTAAAACAATAAAGTGAATCTAGAAAAATAAGGTTACTATTTTTTTATTTTCTTTTTCCTATAATTATCCATATCATTTAATATACTACTGAAAACCCAGCGTTATTCAGCGAGTTCAGATACATTCTAATTCTATGCTCTTGGCTATTGAAGGCATTTTAGAAAATTATATAAATACTACTTTTCTTATAATTTGACAAATATATTTGGCGTTCCCACACTGTAAAAATTGCCACTACACCACTGTTTAGGATATATGTCTTACAATATGTGAGCGTATAACTTACCACTCATTCACTCCCCTTCAAATCCATAGAATTTGAGATGCGTAAATCGCAGTTTTAGATATTTTTTTCTAGGATAGAGTTTAATATTTTCCTCGAGAATCCAAGATCCGTAAAGAGGTGAAACAGAAATTTGGCACTGTTGGTGAAGGTGACCGAGTTTCATTTCTGTCTGGAGCTTTCTCCAGCTTAGTCTCATGTCGAGATGCAGACCGAGGTATTTGGATTCCTCTGCTTGAAATTGACGATCATATATCATGCATTGTGTTAAAAATGACATGGCTTTATTACATTTCATTAGCCTTGATTACCACTCTTTGTCATGTATACCTAGGTTCTCTCGTAGGAGCTCGGATGCCTTATTAGATTTTTATTAGAGGCTACTAGAAATGTATTCTCAGCAAAATTTGCCGTTAGACATCCACAACGGTCAGCAAATTAGCAGTATGTAGCAGGTAGAGGATGGGTTCTAGGATAGTGCCTTGAGGAACGCCGGAGATAATTATGTGGAAGTTGGCTGTGGCTTCCTGTTCTTTACAATGTAAATCTGCCTTGAAGTGTCAGTTTTATTTTGTGCAGTAGACCATCATGACATACCTTTCCAAACGTTTGGGAAATGTCGAGGAAAGCTGCAGGGTAATATCTATTTGCTTCCAGGTCATTGTTTATTTTATTTGTTATTCTGTGCACTTATCTTTAAAAATCTCTTTTAAAAATGGTATCTTGTCAGTACTATAGTTTCACATAATTATCATAGTAAATATTAATATGTTGTGCTTCTCTTACAGACCAAGGAAGTAAAAGCAGTACTCAGGGCTACCACCGTTTTCTACACCGGTGTGAAAGCCCACGTCGTAAAGAAAGCTGAAGGAAAATTTATGGTTGGCGCAGGAGATAGTGAGTGGTTTAATTATTGGTTTCAATTATTAATATAGAAACACAGCAATGCTGAATGCTGCATGTACGTTAAGAGTAACTCCATTAAGTATGCGAAACTTCTAACCATAGGTCACCATTACTGAGAGAAAGTAGCTTAATTGTGTTTTTTAAAGAGTGGTTGATTATATTCCGAGGATGATACAGTTTCCATTACGATTCTTTAATTTTTTCTAGGTGAAAAAGCTGAAATGACCGTTACAGCCGACGACTATTTGCCTCATCTTGTAGAATATTGCAATATGAAATTGAGCGCAATCTGCTCGGTACAAAACACGAATCAAACCTGGGCTGGCGAAGACGACTTCCAGATCGTCAAACCACCGATTGATATCAAGGTATGAAGAATGAGAGGAATATCCAGCTACCAAAGGAGAACCGATTACTCAAAGTGATACATCAGCATAAACATTTTTTTTCATACAATATTTCCTATATTAACTATAATAATATAATCCAAGCAAATTAGAACAAAATTGGACAATCTGCTCAAATAATTGACGCAGTTTTGAAAAACGATAGTTATTCGCAATACGTTCTAATGAACATACTAAAATCTTCGAGAGCGGCGGGGGGGGGGGGGGGATGTCCCTTCACTTTTTCACAGATATCTCCAAAACCTTTAGGATTACCGTTATGTTTGCTTCTACAAAAATAACCTACATAATTTTTTTATTCCTGTTTCTTTCCTTTTTACTATAGAATTAATACTTTTGTAGTAACAGGAGTTTAAATCATTAAACCGCGGGGTACACCTTGTGGGCAGGCAGAGCTTTTGTCCCTTATGACAACCTTGCTGCTTCTAATGTATTGATTCTACAGTAAAAAGTAACATTGTTTGTAGCAAATTCTATGAAGTTTATTTTCGTAGAAGTAGTCATTGTTTGTTTGTCACCTGCTACGGGCGAACCCGTCTACCCCAGAGCGTTTCAGCGAACTTTATCGCTTTATCACCCCGAGGCAAAATAAAGACTTGGGGACGTAGACAAATCTACTTACCAAGATCCACCTCAGCCCGTAAGAGTCGGACTCCTTCCGCGAGGCATTTTCAAGCCCAGTGTGGCTCTCAATTCGCGCCCTTACTCCCATATGCGATCAAATTTCTCCGATACCCCATCTGGTACCAGGTCCGAAATCGCTTGCGCGATTATCTGCCTCGCGGATTCGTGGCGTCCCTTGCTCGGCTTGCCACCCGAGATCGAGTGGCCAGCGAATCATTTCTAAGGATAGATAGCCTGAGGTGTTTACCTACCTCCGCTTCCTTAGGTCGCATTACACTTCCAAACCCCTCCAGGTATTTGTAGAAGTAGTCATAGTGCTAATCCTAAAGGTTTTCGAAATATTTGCGAAAAAGTAATAAAAGTGACATTTCACCCCCCCCCCCTCCGCCCCACGGCTCACCTCCCGGGGACTGTCAGTATTTTTAATTAAAAAAAATATTTCAGAAATCACACAGTATTAAAATAAAACCGATTATGTACGGATTTCAATAAAATTACAAAAAGTACATGTTTAACCTACAAGTACAGTTGATAACTACTTAATACAACTAAAATTACTAGAATTATAGTTAGGGTGTGTGCGTGTGTAAGAGTGTGATGAGTGTGCGAGTGTGGAATATGAGCGTATTAGTGTGATGGTTTGTTATCTAGAAAGTTCAAAATATTGTCTGAAAGTTCTTGTGTTCAGTTTATTAATTGATATAAATTAATAATAATCATTGTCTTATTAGTGTAATAAAAGTAATAATAATCAGTAACGTAACTAAAACAAAAAATCAATTAAAGCTATTAGTATTTGATATACTGAGTTTTTATAAGAGCTTATGGAATTATTAACAATGTCAATCTCATTGGGTATTATCAAGCACACGGGTATTATCAAGCTCACAGCAGCGTGTGAGTACTACATTTCTGGATGCCTTCGTTTTAAAATGTGGCAGTCGAAAGAGGTCATACTGGCGCGTGGTTTTCAATAGGGTGTTAATATTGATCTGTCCCACCAGGTCAGAGCAATCGAATATGCCATTCATTATTTTATAAAGGCATAGAGCATCATTCAAATTGCGCCGGTAAGATAGCGAATCTATTTTAAATACTCATTAGTAGCTATTTTAAATACTCATTAGTAGCTATTTTAAATACTCATTAGTAGCTTATGAGCGAATTATTTTCATCGGAACATCGGCAATAGCTATCCCGATTTTCAAAGCTTTATAAATTATTTGGGCTAATTTGTTTAATATTATCGGGCTAATATTAAGATTAAAAAAATGATTAACTAGTCAAATATCAATAAATCTTCAACCATATTGGTTTGACAAAATATCCAATAGTAGGTAATTTTAATATTGACAATTTTCAATTTTTAATTCAAAATCACATATTCGAGATGAATAAGTTTGGTATCTTGGTAGGGTACTTTCACTACTTTTTGATGTCACAAAGAATATCATACACTATCTGTGGATGACATATTTACTTTGAACATAAAAAACAGATTTTGCACATGCTAAAACGATGGTTTAAATTTCTTTTAACTGGTGTCACTATCTTAGAGAAGTAGGTACACAAAAATATTAGTCATTGATGGATCATTTCTTTTAGTTTTCAGATGACGCGATACTCGGTCAACAAGTTATGGTTGCATTGACTTTTGTGAATCCACTGCACAAACGGCTGACGAATTGCGTGTTCAGTGTATCTGGTCCTGGTCTTGTAAAAAGGACGCTAGCGGTGCAGCATGATGAGGTACCACCACGAGGAATAGTATTGAGTGAAGTGCCGATTACTCCTTTGGTAAGTACCTATTCATAATCGTAACCACAGACCCAACAGTGTTTTTTTTTTTACTCATGTGTTTAACGGCTGCCTCTTCTAAACGCGACTTGTATGATTCAGCTCACGCAGGTGCCTAGATTTACAACTCAAAATTAACGACTTTTTATGCTTCTCGGTTTTTGGAGCGAAGGTCTTTTACCAGGGTTACGCGCGTCGAGACTGAACTGGCAAAAAATGTAATGTGCCACTTTTGGTGAGACGCTTTACCGTCATCAGTGCGAGGCGCTTCTTCTTCTTTTATTTGTGGCTATTCCATACAGCTGGTTGCTGCTTCATCGTCAGAAGTACCTGTACCCCTCCCCCTCGCCCCCTCCAACTTAATCATTGAAATAGTCCTGCGACATTAAAGGTACTCATTGTTGATCTGAGTTCCTAACTACTAAAAACCACTAGTAGTTTCTAGTACTAGTACTATTAGTAGTACTCAAAACAAACTATTAGTTTGTTTTGAGTAGCATCGTGGACGAAGGGCGTAAGTCGAGCAAGTTCGGGAGGTGCAGAATGAGTAGGGTAAGACAGTGCAAGTCCGGGCGGAGATATGGAATGAGTAGGATAAGACCAGGCCAAGTCCGGACGGAGATGCGGAAAATATTATACTTTCATAAATAACCGTACTTTGCAAAAATATCGTACTTTTAGATAATATCATACTGCCAGAAAATATCTTACTTTTTTTAAAATTTCGTCTTTATAAAATATTGCTCTTTTATCGAAAGCGTACTTTGCAGAAGTATATTGTCAAAATATCACAGAGAGAGAGAGACAGGGACGCGCTGCGCTGACTCGCAAGCTATTGCTATTGTTAAGTGAGACCAAGTCTGGCGTACATTTTTCCAGTATTATACATCGTATATTTTGCAGGTTGTGGGATCTAAACAACTCATTGTCACATTCAACTCGGTTGAGCTGGTCGACGTGACAGGCAGTGCGACGGTTGAAGTCTTTGATGAGTAAAACTGGACACCACTTCTGCAGCACCCCGAGACAAATCAATATAGACTGAACGCAGCAGCTTTTTAAACGATAATACTCATCATTAAATATTGTCAATCTACACGGTGTCCAAAAAGTGTAGCGGTACTTTGTCTTCATTTACTCTATGGTGCAAAGGCTAGGCCTAACTCAGGGAGATTATGTCATAGAGCAACTTCCTGGATATTTAGTTGCTATGGCGTCATTCGTCGTAGCTAAACGAGCTTTTAGCGCTAGCCGTCTATTCATTAACAGAACCATAATTTTCATCTTTACTGACACATCTCGGGATATTAATTTAACAAGAGTAGGTACTAATATTGCTAGAAAATGGATCGAAATAGTTGAAACATTATGATAATTGTAAGAATTCACAATGTAAATATATAGTCTACTATAAGAGTTTTACAAACTGTTCGACTAGTGCGAGAGTCAAGTAGATAAAATTCATCACTGTCCGTTCGCAAATATAATCAAGCTTTCATTATTTTTTTTAATTCGTCACAATCAATTTTAAAGTATGATTTGCATCTTCGCATGTATACAATTCAAATAATGTTATTATTTGAATTATTTTAAAGTTACATTAAAAAAAACAAAGGCCCGCCCTGCGGGGGCCCGAAGTCTTACAAACATGCAAACAATGTAACGACATTAAATAATCCAAAAAGACTTTTCTCGATGTTCCACATCCAGACAGACAGATACATTTTTTTGTGGTTTAGATGGACTCTAGGACTTTAAATTGAAATGTTCAAAAAGACTTTTCTCGATGTTTCACATGTCCTAGAGTCCATCTAAACCAAAAAAGAAATAATGTCTGTATGTCTGGATGATACTATGCACGATAACTCGAGTAAAGTACGCCTTTCGCCAATCGATAGTTATGGCCAATGCTCAGAGCCCAGTTGATTTCGGGGTCTGTACGGCATATTATTTTATTAATATCATGTATTTAATTTAATGACGACCGTCAGTACAAATTTAAATTTACAAGTTAAAGGCACAATTTTAAATTAATTTAACTAATATATTATACATTACAAGAAAATAATCATATGGGCCGAAGTTTGACAAACCTTTAGGTTTACGATATCAATCTAACCACTCCTGCTAATTTAAAAAAATATTACGATAACCTCAAGAGCACAGTGTGCATGTATAATATAATCGAAAGTCTTCTCTCCAGATTAAGAATGCTAGCAACGAAACGGATGTCATTTATGTAAACAACATATTTTTTACCATACAAGTAAAGTTTCACTAAACATAATGTATTAAATGTTTCGTAGTAATATTTTTATTTTACTTTCATACACCGCTTCAATTTCTGGACACCTGTATACTTAATGTAATGTGAAATAAAATCTTCTCCATCTGCAGTGCATCCCTATTACTGTATTTAATATTATGTATATATATTCTAATTAAATAAAGCCATTTCTTAATACTCAGATACTGTAACTTTTGCTTGTCCGTAAGTACCTACTGTGATGTTAAGTGAAGTGTTGAGTTAAGGTTTCTTAAGGTGGGCATTCACGGTCGCGCCATCGCGTCAAATGGCACAATATACAGTCAAAATTTGACCATGAGTGATGAAACCTGTTGGCACGATGTAAAATCCAGGATTTCCAAAACCTCCATAATCCATCGCGCCATGCCTTGGCGTGACGCCAAACCATAGCGCCGTCAGTCTGTGAGTGTGAAAACTGCGTGCCATTCCATCGCGCCATTTGCGTTCATTCCGCGTGGTGACGTCGAGCGAGCCGCACGGTGGTGTGAAATATGCAAATATATATATATTTTTATATTTAACAAAAATGTCACATTCTTCAATTTTATACCAGGGAATCATATTAATAAGAAATATGAAATTCCTAGGTATTAGCGATGGTTCGGTAGATATTTTTTACATGGATATTAGAATCATTAGATGTATGTAAGTATTTTTTCCCTAAGTTAGATATTTAGATAAATGGTAGTTAATATATGTAGATATTTGTTTTTTGGAGATGTCACTTTTCGGAACTGGTAGGTGAGGTAAAATCTAGCACTTTTGCATATTTAACCCAAAACTGATGATTTTTGAGTTTAGAACTGGAGCGTCGATATCAGATAAAAAATAAATATATATCTTCATGTAACCCTTCAATATGCGGAGAATCACTTTACATTTCTCTGAAATATGACACCCAAAAGTTGTGGAGATATCACTGTTGGATACTTTACTTCCTAGTAGCTCATTCCTGATGCACAACCTCTCATAAGGGCTTACAACTTATCTAATATTAGTGTCTTGTTTTGTTATAAGTGGAGTTACTAGTTCCAGTATTATGAAGTATGTAGGTTCGTCCATCCTCAGATAGTTTCTCCAATCGCTTGGCTCCAATAAATATTTATTAATTCAATAAATAATTCATTTAATAAATTAATGTGTGTGTGTGTTTTTTGGGAAAAAAGTTCATTAAAGCGGTTTTCCGTGAGTCGAATAATAGAAATCGAAAGTTACACAAAGCTACACAAAGCATAATCAAGGGTGTAGCCAGGTACGAACAGGGGGGGGGGGGCAGCTGCCCCCATAGAGCGGCGGGTCAGTCGGTAAGTGCTTGGTCGGAGTGCTCCCGAACCGAGGAGTAAATAATTTTAAGCAATGTTGCATTTAAAATCATTCACAACAATTATATTCAAAATAACAATTCAAGTCATACACGTTTTTGTAGCATGTATATTATTAGTTTTCCCTTGCCTTCCCCCCCCCCTTCCTAAACAAAATCCTGGCTACGCCCTTGAGCAGTATTATATGTTGATTCGACGTACTAAGCGGTGTATTGCAGAAATTGCTTGCCTTATTGAAATGAAACTGATGTCTCAAGCTAGTTCATGGCATTGACTCAGTGGGTGTCAAAAGACAATCCACCGAGTGCTGATAGAAAGAGAGAGGGAATATCTTGTGGCATACACATCGAACAGACGTAAATTATGCTTAGGGATTTTCAGGAATATACAATAAATCAGTGTTTAATAATCGCATTTTATTTGTTTTACAAACAATCCTTGGTTTCAATATCCACAACGGTTCGACCATCTAAAATAATTTAACAATCGAAATAATATACTTAAAACTAAGAATGTAAACTGTCATAATAACAGCGACCAATTTGAGGGGGGAGCCAGTTTATGGAGGTAGAAAAATCCCAATAGCAATCATAAATTAGAGGTAAAAAACATCACTAATTACATATTTTACAAATTTATTTATATCTCTAAGCTATTACAAAAATCAACAAAGATAAAAAATATGTACACGGAGGGTGCGGTATACAAAATGTAACAAGGAGCGTGCCACGCTATTCTAATCATCACCATCTCTAACCAGTCTTCTATATTGTGATATTCAGGGAATACTGAGTATAAAGACTTACTTTAAAATGCTTAAAACGTTGTTCCTTTATGGCTTGCCATTATTATAAAATTACAAAAAGAATAATAGCCGATTGAATTTACTCATTACATAAAGAAATTAAAAATGTTCATTAGTCGATATGCATTTGATGATGTTCTCTCTCTCGCAGAGTATGGATAGAAAGTAAGATTTTTTTCTAAAAAAATTATTTTATTGTCCTATTTCAAATAGTAACCTCAATCTTAAATTTCTGTCTTTTTAAATTTCTTTTTAGTCTCATAATCAGAGATGTCTACGTCGAACAATCACATGTCCAAGAAAGATAAAGAACTGTATCAAATTCATATCGTCCTAAACTTAAAAATATATCTGCTAAATTATCAACATTACTTATTAAATAATTTGCAAGATTTCGTTATTACTAATTTTATAAAAGGAATCATTACACCGATTGACCGTTATACCGTTACCGTTACCTAAATCGAAATATTGCAGCCGTTAGGACCGAATTAAAGCTAGTAAGTACGGTAAACGTTAATATTCTGAAAGAACAACAATCGATTTTATTACGAGGAGTGATCAGAAAAATAATTAAGAGTTTGTATTTTATTCTGAATATTTTTTAATGCGTGGCTTTAGGAATGAACGACTTGCCGTGGCTTTTTGAAGGAGTAGTAAGGCCAATTATTGTAAACATGAGCTGATTGAATGTATTAGTATAGAATACATAAGAATTTATAATCCCATATAGATTGTCTGCTTTGAACTATAAATTGCATCAACAGAGCAATAATTGGAGGCTATCTTGCTTTATCTACATGCATGGCCGCTCTTGAGGGAAAGAGATATCACATATGTCTATATATGTATATGCGATATGCATGTGTTTACCTGTATATGTACGTATATATGTGTATATGTGTTTACATGTATACAAGTAAACCTGTATACATACACGTTATATGTATATATGTAAGTATATAAACAAGTATACGGTATACGTATATCCATGTATCCGTGTATATGTATATTCATATATATC
>JAOPUG010000053.1:14164934-14179650 GCA_027564375.1 Micropterix facetella | reverse complement strand
GCTTATTGCATGTTTTTTTAATTACGACATTTTTTACATAAACTATATACATAAAATTGCAGTTCATTGATTTTTTTCTCAAATAAAATATTAGTATATTTTAAAAATAATAGATTCTACAGCACGTTTCTATTGATTTTCTCATACAAATGCGGCGAGCCGTCTTCGTTCGGCGCATTATGAGATTTGTGTGATTGTCATCGCCTTAAATTCGACTAATTATTCTCAATGAACTCATCTGTCTTCGATTTCATATCTATAGATGCTGCAAATCTGCTGTATCTTTAAAACTACAAAATTCTCGTTAAATTTTATTGGGTTCTTTACACGTTTTTTATATGTAGACGTTAGCGGTTAGGTTATATGTATATGTAATGTGTATTGATGCGAAAGCGGGCGTCTTAAACATGTACAAAAAGGGTGCCTCGAAAACGTGCATCAACACGGTGGCTCAGAGACTTACTATCGCAAGTCATAATTTTATAAATTTATATGAGGGCAATAAATCTGATTTTTCGGGGCAAATCGAGGGTACTGGCGGTCGTCATTAAATTAAATATGTATATTAATAAAATAATTAGGTCATATACCCCAAAATCAACTGGGCTCTGCACGTTTTAAAACGGACGTAGTTACTCGAGTTATCGTGCATAGTAACATCCCCATATATAGACACAAACCCTTTTCTGGTTTAGATGTATGAAACGTCGAGAAAGGTCTTTTTGGACGTTTTGTTTTCATATCCTAGAGTCTGGATGTGGAACGTCGAGAAAAGTCTTTTTGGACGATTTAATGTCCTTGCATAGTTCGCACGATTGCTAGTAAATACACTTCGGCCTCCCGAAGGGTGGGCTTTGGGTTTCTATATTTTTAAAAATATTAGTTTAGCGTGATTATTAGACTACAAATTATAGAACAAAATTTTGAATAAATACTTCCAGGTAGAAGTTTTTTGCATTTTATCAAAATACAAGGATCATTTTGGACAATGGGTGGACATAATTATCCCTCTGTATTTAAAGAATATACATATATACATGATAATATCACTTTCGTTATGTCATATTTTGAGAATTTTGGTTTTTCTGGTCGGAAAAGTATCGCAAGTCTCTTTGGTACAGTATGGTGTATAATAAGTAAGAGTAGTTATAAACACGGGCAAGCATACATATAATTAACAAACATATAACAACAAACATATAATTAACAAGGAATTTTATATTTTAACCAGCGACGGCGACTCTAATAACCGACTCGACGACTTTTCGTTAAAACAATTTCAAGAGTAGAACGATTCCTTCGCACTATGGTCGATACAGCTGGTAACATCGATACAAATACGGATATGTATACCTCGAACGAAAGAGTCGACACAAGTTCAACTTTTGAATTCGTTGGAATCTGGAATCGAACGAATGCAAGAGTCGACTTTCGAGTCGCCCATGACTAATGTTAACCAAAATATTTCCCTGGTCTAGTTAGGGCATGCGAATCGTCATTAAAGGCCAATTGCCAGGTTGATACTCCAGGAACACTGATTTTTTCAATGGCATGGCGTCGCCAAGCCCGGGTTTCGAAGCCCGGGGCGAAATTGTAAAAGACACGATTATTTTATCTTGCTCTTTTTCCTCCTTTATTTTTTTTCCTAAATTCGAAAAATAAAATGGAGATACAGATGCATTAACATTGGCTCTTCATTCGTAGGTTATTACAACATCCCGGTCAAAACGAATATCCCTAACTTCACAGTGCGATTCTTCGGCCTTTACTTTGACGAATGAGGAAATTACGTCTTCATCATTTTCAATTGAAAGTATGGCCAGTGCAACAAGTTGTTCTTCCGTCATTGTGGTCTTAGTCATTTTTGATGAAGTTTCACTGAAGTTTCTTTCGCATTTATCATCCGTTACTGGAATAGTTAAAAAGTACTCTCAGAGCAATTCATACATCTGGAAATACATATTTGAGATCAGTGTTCTGAATTTGTCTACAAACTTCAATCAAAATAGCCATTGTACTGTTCTCATCAAGAACACAATCAATGTGATGCAACTCACTGGCATTCAGAGGAATAACTGAAGTTCTTGACAGCATTTACTTAACTGATCTTTTTCAGGAAGATCTCCAAATTATAGAGAAGCCCCATTTCTCGTAATATAGATTGATTTGTGAAAATAGTTGGTTTTAACACACATTCATGTTGTTAGTTAGATCAGTTAATACGTCCTTTTTGAAGTCTTCTTCGGAAGATGCATTATTTTCATCGCGGCTTCGTTGAAACTGTCGTATGGCTCATTTACACCTTTTCCCTAATGAACAATATTCATAAATCTAGAGATTGACATTCATTATGAATAACGATAAATTACTACGTTTCAATATAAACAGTGGAAAACACAATAATCAAGGAAAACAAAAATCCCATATGTTTTCATGCTTACAATTATTATTCTTTTGTACATTTCACAAATTAAAAATATCTAACTATAAAAAATAATGGCAATTACAATTACTGCTCTTACAATTAGGGATGAACATCGATGAACGATATAACAGAAACATCGATTAGAGGTTCATTTTCGATGTTTTTTCATCAATGGTGCCTTACCGATGTTTTAGCACCATCGATGTTTCTCCATCGATATTCGTCTATATTTCTTATTTGTTTTATTTTGTTTTGCTTGAGATATAATGATTAATATATATGAAAAAAAACTTGGGCTATTCCACAAAATATTAGATTTTTATTGAATATGGATAGATTGTCCGCCCTTTGCCATCTCGCCTAAAGGCCAGACAGCGAGTCAACCTCTTAGGGATGGACAATGAAAGAACTTAAATGAAAAAAAATATTGATATGAACAAAAAAAATATTTCCTATTTTTAATATAGATTTTTTTTTTAATATCGTGGGATTTATTTTGATTATTGATTTTATTACAAGATAGGAACCATCAGCAAAACGATTCTAACGATGTTTTAAGAAAAATCCATGTTTAGATGATCTAAATACTTGCGAGTTGTACGTCATCGATCGTTACATAGAGGTTTTTTTTATATCCATCCTTACTTGCTATAACCTTGATTGTCAACTGCTCCGAGCGAACCCAGCTACCCCGGAGCGTTTCAGCGAACTTTATCGCTACGTTATATCCACCCCGAGGCGAAACACAGATACTTGATGGACATAGACGATCTACGTACCAAGCTCCACCACTGCCCGTCACAGGCCAATACATTGAGGCGAGGCACAGGGAAATGACACCCTGCGGTCAGCCTCACCCCTTGACTCCCAGATTTGGTCGGATTCCTCTAACCACCCGTCTAGTCGCAGGTTCGAAGTCGCTTGCGCTGTCCTCTACCTCAAGTGAGCGGCATTCCTTACTGGAATATCGCATCGTTTGCTCGGCAACTATCACCCGAGATTGGGTGGCCCACGTATTGTTTCTAAGGATACGCAGCTAGAGGTACCTACTTACCCCCGCTTTCTTAAGAAGCATTCCCCGGATCCACCGCACAGCGGGTTCACCAGGTTGGTCCCTCTTCGAGGAGGCTCCCGGATAGGAGCTGCTCCGCGAGCTGGGCCGACCAAGTTGACATATAACGGCCATCATAGCCCAGACTACACGGAACCATTATGATCCGAATGCCACTGGCAGGCGGGTACACAATGCCTGCCTTGCGCAACAAAACCAATGAGTGGATAAAACACAAAGAAACAAACCTGAGACAAATAAAGAGGGTCAGTTGGAAACACTATACAAATATTAACAAGTTACTGTCTTCAACTCTCTAGGGATAAATTAAGGAAAAGTGACCTTGCTTAATAGACCAAAGATTTATAATGACTAGAGCGAAATGACTGTAGAATAGTGAGTCTTCATGTTTTTAGAAAATGGTAAAATGAAATAAAACTATGGCAAATAATAACAAAACAACCCGTTCTTAACTATTAAAATCAAAATAACCCGTTCTTAATCATCAAATAGGAAGCCCTTCTTAATTATCAAATAGGATCCTCTTGATAGCGCAGTTTCTAATGCTGGAAAGGCTTCTCCATGACTGATTCGTTCTCCTTCATCATCCTCATTTGAGCTTTCATCATCAACTTCATCCACACCCTCTTTTTGTACCAGAGAAACAATTCCATCATCGTTCAGCATTTGGAAACCTGGGTAATCCTCACTTTCCAACCATGCTTGTGCATCTTCCCTGTCACAATCATTAAAGCCAGCAATTTGAGGGAATAACTCATTCATCACCTCTTCCAAGTCTTCCTCAAGAGTTTCAGTAGTCTCAACAATCACTTCGTCCTATCAATTTATTCCAGGCGTTTCGAAGATTCTCTGGCGTTAAAGTGTACCATCCATTGGCTAACATGTAACAGCAATCCTTAAGAGAAACTTTTTTTGCAAAAGATATCATACTTTCCTTATCATCTTCTGCCAGTAGTAAATGACGTAAAATGTCCTTCTTATACATCCGCTTCAGCTTCTATATAACCCCTGATCCATCGGCTGTATCAGAGCTGTGACATTGAGGGCAAATATTTCACTTCAAAATCTTCATCTATTGTATTAAAACCATGAAGATCTGAATGGGATGGTGCATTGTCAAGTAGGAGGAACGCTTTTCCCCTATTTCCTCTTTCTTCACAGCTAGGATAAATTTATTTGTGTACCAATCCATCTAAGCATTTCTCTGAGCCTTGTAGCACACGGCAAGACATTTCACATTCTTGAAACACCGCAGCTTCTTTGATTTACCTATCACGAGTAGAGGCAGAGCATGAGTTTCACTCGTATTTGCGCACACTATAACTGTTACTCGTTCTTTACTCACTTTGAAACCAGGAGTTATTTTCGTGGTAAAGATTTCCAATTTAAACTAGTTTCATCGGCATTATACACGTCATCTAAAGCATATCCTTCATTCGTCAAAAAATCTGCAAAATTTCTTTTGAATTCCTCAGCAGCACTTGAATCACTAGATAAACATTCTCCTTGAACTCCAACTCACGAATTCCGTGGTGCAACTAAAGATTCTTCAACCAGCCTGTGCTACCCTTAAAAGCCGGACTTCCATCTACCTTCTCATTCAACTGTAACGCTTTCTCAGCTAACAATGGTATAGAAATAGGATCTCCCTTACTCCTTCTCTGAATGAACTATAGGTAAACTGCGTCTTCTAATATTTGATCAATTGCTAATCTCATAGTTTTTCTGTTTCTCGACCCTTCTTCGCTGTCTAAATTTGCCATGGAATTCACCGACCAAGGTCTGGCCCATCATAATACTATTGTTACACTTCTGGGGGGTAAGTGGTGGACTCTGGGTTAACGACTGGCTGTGGTAGATTTAGGACAGCTGTCTTGCCACATGTGAGTATCACCTTACCACCCATTCACTCCCCCTTAGAAGCAATGTAAGTAAATGAAAGTAATTGTAAATGTAAATAATAATAAATGTAAGTGATCATATGAAAAGACATGAGAAAAATAAGCATACAAAGTCACAAAAGAGCTTTTAGGTGAGCATTATTCTAAGTCTATGTTAACATATGGAAGTCTAGTTTTCAAATTGATGATACTTACTTTCAGGTAGTAAACAAATATAATTTTAATATGCAGGCACACAAAAATCAAATCGAAGACTATGACGGTTGTTCGAAATTATAAATAAGATGAAAACGGATTTTAAAGCATGAAGTTTGTAGCACCTGACGTTTCAACGATTTTACAACTGCCATTGTCCAGGTTAGACTGAAGTACTATAACGGAGGAGGAGCGGGGGAATGGGTGAATTTTGAAATTTCATCATGTACACAACACTCATTGTATCTCGTTTCGCGTCTTTGCAATTGACGATGGACAATGAGGACATTTTAAGAAGATATTTTATAATGACACCGAACCGTTTGCCTTTGGAAAGTATCATCGGTGGTGTTAAAGAAGCCATCGATTTATTGCGACAAGATGTTGAGATTTTCGTACAATAGGCCAAGCTGCCAAAACCCAACACTAACCCAACTCAACCAGAGTAAATAGTTAAAATATCTGCAAAATAATTAGGATATTGTCGTGTTGCAGGCTGATAAAGGCAAATCAACAGTCATATTAGATAGGTAAAGTAGATTATGAGCAAAATATTGAACACTCCTAGAGAAGGCGAATTACAATCACTAGGCAAATACGATAAATCTATAGAAATAAAAATGTAAATGTCCGTTTGTTCAAAATCTTAAATCTCCGAAAGTTCTTCACCGATTGCTTTGAAATTTTGACACGAGGCATTCGATAATGCGTTTGTTTTCCTATAGATGTCCCACCTGTGTTAGTTAAACTGAAGCGCTATCTGTTGGACGTAAAAGCAACACACGCTACACTTAGTAAATATTTTACGGCAATGGGAGCGCCGAGAACGCCATATGCCAACGGGAAGAAACGGGCTTCTTTCTTTTCCATTTAACTAGACTGAGTCCCAGCAACGTGTGACCGGGTACAGCTAGTTATTATTAAATCTGTCACTCCCCTCCCTGAATAGCCTATCCCACCAAACCATGGAATGTACAGCATCCAAAATTATATCGCTTACCAAAATCCACAAGGAGAATGCCCCCTGAGACCGATTGTGTGCCAAATCGAAAGCCCCGCATATCCTCCGTCGAAACATTTAACGGGTGTTCCGTAGCCGCTCAAAGGCAAAACAACAACTTACATTGTGAAAAACTTAAAACTGGCTGAGCTTTGATGTCGAGTCTTTTTTTCACAAATATATGCGAGTGCCTTACAAACAACTGGGTCTCTCTGGCGAGAGACAAACAGAGGTCTGAGAACCTCCCAATCAACTAATTTGACAAGCTTCAACATTGCCTAGCATCATGTTATTATGTTTGTTTCTACTTTATATTGTGAAATTTAACAATCGGCGGGTTTATTATCATACGACAATCTCTTACAACCAACCCTACTATGAAGTGTTAATATGTATGTGTGCAAATAACATGTGTGTAAAGTGTATTGCTTGTTATTGCATTCGATCGAAAGAATTAAAATGCAATTCAGTTAATTTATCCCAATGGAAAATTATGAACCAGCCGAGAATCGTACCCGGAACCTTAGAACGTAAAATCAGGCAACCTAACCACTATGGCACTGATTTTGTATAGAGCGGCGATTATTATAAATAAAAAAATGCAGTAGCCATGGGATACCCTGTGTCACTTATACTTAGCGACTTAAATGTGGAATATTTTGAGGAACTAGCCATCAAACCTCCAAAATCAAGCTCATGGCCTGGCTTCGCTATGTCAACAATACCTGTATCCTGAACAGTGATGTTCAAACGGTGGAAGAATTCCAGAGTCATCTAAACACCGTATACTTAAAAATCTAATTTGCCTATGAATTATAAAAGGACAGCCCTCTGCCTTTCTTGGATTTCAAGGTCACGATGAGAAGTGACAATATTCTTGGATATACGGTCTATGGGAAGCCCACACTTACGGACAGATGTTTGTATGCTGACACACCATTATCCCTACCATATATGTGCAGTGCAAAATGTCGCTCGTGAATCAAGCATGCAACCTATGCGATACTACACAGTTTAAAAATCCTGTCTCAGTAATAATCGCAGATGGTATAAAACCAAAGTCAAGAAAAAAAATCAAGAAAAGTCAAAGTCAAGAAAGAAGAGAAGAAAGCTGGGAAGCCCGATTGAGCGATGTGTTCACCGAGCCGACCAGCCGACCACCTGACGATCATCGCGACCAGTCAACGCCTAGGAGACCTGATATCTACTGGGTGGGTCAAAGTTATATAATCACACCCGAACCGCAACGGTTATTATAAATCTGTGGGGCGAACCATTGCGGAAAAATCTATAAATCCGGAAACGAGAGACGGAACGCCTGGACGGTGTTGTTTGGTCTTTCGAGAACTGGAAAGGCCCCCATAAATCCTATTGTGCTATCCAAAGAATAATTTACTTTTCCCGTAAGATCTGGTAAACCATAGAAATAAGAACCCAGAACTTCGAAGGTTTTAATCATCGTCTTAAAATGTTTTAAACGCCCAATGCCGAATGCAAAGATGCGGAACGAGATACGGTGAGTGCTGTATGCATGGCGGAATTTCAACATTTGCACTCGTCGCCCGCCAACCTCTATAATCTGCGTAGCAACAGCATCAGTATACCACCTGCTTCGAGAACAAAAGCTGATGATAGCTGAGACAGTACTTCAGTCTATCCTGAACAACTGCAGTTGTAATATCGCCGAAACATTGGGTACTGCAAACTTTATGTGGTAAAATCTGTTTTTGTCTTATTTATTATAACACAACAACCACTTGAGGAGTCGAGCACATGCAACATTCCTATTTTTGTATGTACCTCTGTTCTGCGATCACGCCACGTCGCATGAAATGTGCCGTCCTGTGTGCAATTCAGTGCAAAATGTTAAATAGCGTAGATCATAACAGCCGGTGATAAGATGGCAAAATAGTCTTAGTCGAATCTTATAACTTTGTACAAAAACGCATTATCGTTCATTTTCGTTTAAAGCAGAAGTTCCCAAACCTTTTTGTCTCGTAGACCACTTGCCAATATTTTATGTTTTCCGTAGACCCCTGTCTGCCTTATATCGAATTTTAAAACTTCAAATGTATTTTTGACAGCTGACACAGTGCTGCTCACTTTGCTAGTGTACAATTGATGATGTACAATTTTGAGTAATATCTTTATCGAAATTTACTTAAATTTTGCAAGTCGCATGTGAGGAAGCCACACATAACTGCACAAGTAGCACCACCACGCTTGCTCATTCATATGAAACATCTATCCTACTCGCTTGCACAGACACCCGTTGAAGTGCCGCTGCGTATTCACATATCTCGCCTGTACCTTCCCTCGTTTGTCATGTGCGTTGGCCTCCTCAATTAACTAGTGATATAATTGAGGTGAGTGTTGATTTTCTTCCACTAAACTTGTGACTCGCGCGTTTGTTTATTTCAATTTATATAAGTTTATGTAAGTTTGAAATACTATGCTGCACACATAATCTGTTTTAGGTATAATAAGACATTTACAGATTAGCTAAATGTTGATGATTACTTGCCTAAATGTGGTCCGCATACGTGGTCCACACCATTTACATCTTGTGCACAACCACTTTTCCCTGCTCACATGGCCCCCTGCAAGTCGAAATCGACCCCTGGGGATCTATATAGACCACGTTGAGAATCACTGGTTTAAATTATCGCAAGCTTTCCTCCATGATTTTTACATTCCAGCACTGCATATCAATTGGAGACTCATTTTAAAAATAGTCATATTGGGGAAGCCTTGTCTACCTTATTTTCTGTGAAGATTTAACCTCAACGGTGCGCATGAGCGTACCGGGATGGTCGCTAAAATCGCCAAACGGAGTAACATTTATATTTATTATAATAAATATAAACGGACGTGCCATGTAATTATTCAACCATAAAGTTATTATTACACTTCTGGGTGATGACCGGCAGACTCTGGACAAACGACCGTCTGTGGTAGGTTTAGGACAGCATTCACTCCCCCCTTCGAAGCCATAAAATTTGAGATGCGGAAGTCGCGGTTCCCGATATTTTCGACCAACATTTTTAAAGAGATGAAACGAAGATTTGACTGACAAGCCACGAGTGTCAACTTCCGGAAGGTTAATATTGAAGCCATTTGTGATGTCATTTGCGAGATCATGGTATTTAGTTGTACTTGTAGCCTTTGGGGATATTTTATTCCCATGGAACAGTTAATTTTACAAAAAGGGCCATCTTTCATAATAGTGAGTAAACAAGGATAACTGGATGGAGGGCATGCATCGACATCGGTTTTGGAATGAAATGTTTTGCCATCCTGCACAAACTGTAACAATTCAAGATGGAGTAAATAAATTCATTCTGCGATTGCAATGAAATACCGAACAACTGTTTCACTTTTTGTACATTGCTTTAGGATTGTTTTAGTGCACCTGTGTTATCATGTGAGCATTCGTTAAATGTTTACTGTCAGTTTCGCTATCAGTCTCAGAGACCGAGCCAAGGCAACGCCCCGATAAGTGGCATAATCGTCAATTTTATTTAATTCCTTTCAGCATACACTTCCAGACTGGAGCTATTCAGAGGATCGTTCATGTCATCTTGTAGCAATACCCTTTGCATAGCTAGACCTTAGATTAAGGCCGGTACACCTGCTGCCATGATAGAGACCTTGCTGTTATTCGCGAGGTAATTAGCCTCTCAGTGGCTCTTGCCAATGAAGGTCTGTCAGTACCCTCCAAACCCCCAATATTGTTTGTGCAGGATGGCTCTAAAGACCAAAAACATTCCACTCCAAAACACTTCTCAATAATCGAGAAAGTTTCAGATTGGATTCTGGAAGTCGACTACTTGATAGTCTCAGAAAATACAGTCCTCCGTCGAAATATAACTCTTTACTCCCTATATCGGAAGATGGCCTTTTTTGTACAATTAAGTTTTCCTTGGGGATCAAATATCCCTAAAGACGAGTTTAATTGAAAATGTCAAAACTAAGGGCGAACGGACTACCCCGGGATGTTTCAATGAAATTATCGTTATATCTTCCCAAGATGAACGCGGAGAGACTTTGTGGACAGCACAATCTAGTTCTCCAGTTCTGCCACAACCCGCGAGAGACCGACGCCTCACCGCGGGGGTACCGGGAATTCTCAAGTTCAGCGTGGCCCTAGCAACCTCACGATTTGGTCAAATTTCTCCGACCACCCGTCTGGTCACGAGTTCGAGGTTGCTTGCGCAGCTTATACTGAATATAGCAGTAAATCCCTCTTCAGGGAGGCTGCCGGATGGGGGTTGCACAATGAGTCGGGCCGATCAATGATAACAAAAGCTGGTCATTAGGCCCGAGCTGCATGGCCCCATTCGGCCCCACACAACGAGTACAACTTTGAATTTAAGACCATTGCTCGGGCAAACCCGTCACCCTGAGGCGTTTCAACGAACTTTATCACTATATCGCCTCGAGATGAGCGCAAGGAATTTGGACATAACATATCCACAATCCAGCGTTGCCTCAGCCCGCGAGTCAGACTGCTTACCACGAGGCGCTAGGAATTTTCACACCCAGTGGGACCCTCGTGCCCTCGCTCCCAAATTTAGACGGATTTCTCCATCCACCCGTTTGGTCTTGGAGTCGAAGTCACTTGCGCAACCTCTACCCATCATAATAACGCCGGATTCCACAACTCGGAAATATCGCAGACCCATGGCGTCCTTTACTTGACAATAATCACCCGAAATTGGGTGGCCATTGGGTCATTTCTAAGGATAGGCGACGACAGGTCGACACCTACCCCCGCATCTTAAGGAACATATGTTCCCAGAACCTTCCGGGCATCAGTCAGTGACAACACAGCTGGTATGCCCGCCCCGTGCGTCAGCTGTCCAGTTCCACCCGAGTTTCCATCCTCAGATCCACCGCACAGCGGGTTCACCAGGTTGGTCCCTCTTTGAGGAGGCTCCCAGATAGGAGCTGCCCCGCGAGCTGAGACGACTATGCTGACTAATCGGCCATTATAGCCCAAGCTACACGGAACTGTTAGGAACCAGACGAGTACAAACTAAATAAATAACATGATCTTACAAATGCCGTCACGAATGGCTTCACTGTTCACCTTCACACGGTGGAAGTTGCCCCTCATTGCCTCCCAGCCAAATCTCTGTTTCACCTCTTTAAAGATCTTGGTCTCCCTAAATAACCAACTTCTTCCTAAAAACAATACAAATACCTAAAACCGCAATTTCGCATCTCAAATTCTAAGGCTTCAAAGGGGGAGTGAATGGGTGGTAAGGTGGACGCCACATGTGGCAAGACAGTTGTCCTAAACCTACAACAGCAGGTCGTTAGTCCAGAGTCCACCGCTCACCTCCCAGAGTGTAAAAATAGTGTTATGATAAGCCCGACTCCGGTGGGTGAATTCCATGGCAGCTTCGTATGTATTTATTGTCATTATATACCTTTTCTGTAAATATATAAATCTTCATTATTCTGTAAATATATAATCTATCATTATAATGTTAACCTGTATGGTATGATTTTCAGTTGATTTCGATGGCTTACAGGGACTTTTAAACTGATTTCTTGTCTTGTAGCTCTTGTCGAGTAGTATTTCAAAATGTCACTAAATGAAATCCCTCACAATCAATTTACACTCCTCTAACCCATATGCTGAGGTCAAGCGTTATTAAAATTCAGCTCTAATATTCGAAACTCGACGACATAAATAAATTTTTGTTACCTGTAACAGATTATCATCCTGGGATTCGAGTTTCTCATCCAACCACTTCTTGGCGGCGAAGTAATTGAGCTGGTGTCCAGCACCCACCAGCAAGAAGACAACATTCGGGCGAGGCCTAGTGGCCGGGGCATTTGACAACTTCGACAGAACCCTCGCAATCTCTAAAAGGGCCACAACTCCACTTGCTGCTCCAGTGTTGAATGCCAACTCCTGCAAAATATCAAAAAACAATGACAGTTACAGTCTTTGCTATGAGGGGGGGGGGGGTGGACAAATCTTTCTCTATGATTTTTATGAGTATTTGTGATTGGTGATTTCTCTGGAACGAAGGAACTAAAAAAAAAAATTTCAGAGAAATGAGCGCTATAAAATGAAAACCGCCTTGACTAAGTAAGAAAAAAAATCTACCCCCTTGATCCCCTTAATAACCCTTTTGATCTATGATTTCTCTATGATTGAAGAACTAAAGAAGAAATCCTGAAAACTTGGAAGACGAACATCTCAAAGACGAAGATCATGACCAACCTTCAAATAGAGCAGTACCATTCATTGCCTGTGAAAACAGGGTTGGGTAGCAAAAACCAAACGGCAGAGATCGATAGGCGGATCGCTCAAGCCTGGGCAGCTTATGGCACCAACAAAAACATAATGCAAGCAGAACTTCCAATAAAACTAAAGACCAAAGCGTTCGAGCAAGTGCGTCTTGCCTGTCTTTACTTATGGATCAGACAACATAACTCTCATTCGACAGTCAGACGAGAAGATTAGAGTTAAATTAAAGAGCAATAGAAAGAATCATGCTCGGCATCAGCCTGTTTGACCGAAAACCCAAGGAATGGATTCGGAGTAAGACAAGAGTTAAAGGTGAGGTGAAAATCATTGCAAATTGCAAGTGTCACAGTCGGAAGACCGCGCCCAAATAAGACTACAAGGCCGTCCACCTATACGCTCGGTGGATGATATCAGACGACACGAAGGACGAGACTGGAAGAGGAGGGCTCAAGAAGGTGAGCGTGGAGGACATTGGAGGAGGCCATGTCCAGCAATGGCCCATACAAAGGTCACAATGATGATGATGAATAACTCTGTAAAGTCAGTTTTTGAACTGATTCACATTCACTGATTCGATCGCTTCTTACGGTCGGTGATTCCAATTGCCATTACTCGATTCGAGATAAAAATGCTTCTGAGGATTTATGCGAAACACTGTCTTGACTAGTTTTAAAGAGTGTCCTCAAAGATTGGTCACACTAAGGTTGGAATGTTAAGGAGGTCACTGTAGCTATAATATCGTTATAGCCCCTTATACATCTGGATAGGGTTTCCCATGCTTTCGCCTGATAGCGCAATAGTGTTGACGCAATAGTGTAACTTTCAATCGGTACGCCCAGATATCAATGGCTGGATAATGTGTGGAAAGACCTAGTCTTCCACATATTCATCCCAAGAAGTATACTTTATGACGGAACGGACTCGGGTCGGTGAATTTCATGATGGCAGCATTTGTATTTCATTTTATATTCAGTACGAGTATATTTAAATGGTTTTCTTACTGAAGCCACAGCTGAAGTATCGTAATGAGCCGCAATCACTATAGTTGAAGACGTCGGAGCTTGACCAGGTAGTTTTCCATGAATTGCGGCAACGCGGACTTCTTGCTTGTACGGGCTGGCGACGGACACAGCTGTAAGTGAAGCACAAACAGACCGGTATTATTAAAAACAGAATCTGATGTAAATTGAAATTCGCTTAGTCTTGTAATTAATTTTTTTTTATTATTATTGTATGTGGTCATCTTGGGGGCGAACTGAGCTTAACCCGCACCAACCTAGTTTCGAGATATTGTTTTTTTTTTTCTTGTTTATTATCTTCCTTGTTTAATTATTTTCCAATAAATAACAGATTTATTGTAGTAGTTATTTAGAATACCCATAATGCTTTTAATGGTATTTTCAAATAGTAAACCTAGTTTTGGAATTATCTATGATTTTTCACTTGAATCTGTTACCCGCTAAAATTATATTCCTCGAATGTTACATCATCACAATGAACTCAAACACACCTAAGAGGCTTAACTGTATTCATCACTGCCAATATTGAAAAGAATGCAATTATTGTCTCAGTACTGATTTGGCTCAATAAATACAATACGAAGTGCATTGAGGTATAAATAATATCATCAACATTGCGGGGAATTGTTTTCGAAGTAGACATGCGTCAACGAGTGCTATGTTGTTCGTGATATTGGAATCTAAACTCCAAAAAGGTAGGTACATTTTATTATTTAACTAAAGTCCATTATAACGGGTGTTTTTTATAGAGGTATAGAAGTTTAAGTTGGCAACACTTTTTTAACTGGCGGCCATTTTGTCAGCTGTCAAGTGATTTATGTTTAGTTTGGTTTGGC
>JAOPUG010000053.1:14125861-14141667 GCA_027564375.1 Micropterix facetella | reverse complement strand
TTACCATCACTATTGGTTATGGTGTTTTATAATCGACATGCACAAGAGATGGGATTATGGAAAGATTGATTTGTCTGCCAAATGGGAATGCGAAATATTAAGTGCTGCTGCCTCAGTCATCTGGATGGTGTGTTGAAATTTAACGATCATAATAAAGCTGGCGAGTCTATCCCGCCGTTAAGCAGTCTGTGCAGAAACTTAGACTTAGTTTAAAAATATTAAAATAATTTAAACGCTTTCAAGAGCAGTGAGTATGATTTAGACTGGTTTTGCATATATGTTAGCATCAGCGTATACCTTCGGTTGACTCTATCGTATGTAGACTATCGCTTCCGAATGAACCTCATAGTAATGATTCCAAATTATGGAACCAAACTCCTATTCGCATTATATTAGAGGGTTATAGAGCAAGTTTAAGGAGTTAATATTTTTGAACGGTTTAGTAACCCTATATATAAAACCCAGTTTTCTCATCCTTACTTACTGCGTTATCGATATGCTCTCTAAAATTCAGATGCTCGTCTAGAAGTATTTCTAGATCTCTTACCCTTTTTGTCGATTTTAGTGTTGAATTGGCAATAGAATAAGGATAGTTTTTGACGTGCTTTTTTTTAGTGATACTAATAATTAGAAATTTATAATAATCAATTATCTTCTATTATCTTCACACCATGTTCTTAATAAAGTGCAAAAGTCATTCTATAGTGGAGTGCAATCCTCCTTTGTAAATATTTAAGCACATATATTTAATTGTTGTGTCAATTCTGGAGTGTTTCCTGACCTGATCAAACATAGTAAAATAATACCATTGTTTAAATCTGGTGATACTTCTGATCCCTTGAATTTTGGACCTATTTCCGTGCGGCTCACTCTGAGCCAAATTTTTGAAAAATTAATTGTTAGACAGTTGCACATACATTTTAAAAAATATAATTTACTGCATATGAAACAGTTTGGATTTACGAGGGGTTGCTCTACCATAAATGCGGGAGTCGAACTATCAAAAGGTTCCTCCTATTCTTAGTATATATAAATGATTTACCATACCACATAGGAAAAACTCACGAAATTGTATTGTTTGCTGATGATACTTCTTTGGCGTTTAAAATTAGTCGACAATTGTATAATTATGACGAAGTTAACAATGCACTTTCAAAAGATGTCAATTGGTTTAATGTAAATAATCTATTGTTAATGAAAAAAAACCAAAGTGATTAAATTTCTAGGTGTAATGTTAAACAGGTACAAACCAATATAGAACAAATGGAGCTAGGCTGGAGCCTCTAGCGTCAACTGTGTTTCTAGGGATAACAATTACCTCCAAGTTGCAATGGGGCCCACAAATTGAGAAAATATCAGGGAAACTTAGCTCTGCGGCATATGCAGTTAAAACATTAAGATGGCTGACTGAGGTAGATACAGCAAGAATAGTGTACTTTAGTTACTTTCATAGCATTATGTCCTATGGGATTTCTCTCTGGGGAAGCTGTGCGGACATTAATGATATATTTGTACTACAAAAACGTGCTGTATAAACTTGGTCCTCGGCTTTCCCCTAGAGAAAAATTCAAAGAGATAAGTGTCCTCACTGTAGCATCACAGTATATATACGAAAATCTATTGTATATACACAAGAATATTGATCAGTTTAAAAAAAAAAACGACACATAATGTTAATACTAGACAAAAGCATAACCTTGTTGTATGTGCTATTCGTTTCCACAAAATAAGAAATTCTTTTATAAAGCATTTAACACGCTTCTGTAACAAATTTCCTCATAATATTAAATAACTATCTATAAATAAGTTTAAAGCCACCATCAAATCAAAATTGTATAAAAGGGCATATTATGGGATATCTGATTATATAAATGACAAAACAGCTTGGGAATGAGTTTCTCTAAAACAAATACTGCTTGGATGATTATCTATTGTGCTACAATGAAATATTATTTTTTAAAAAAAAATATATAAATTGGGGATAGTATTTGGTTGGAGATAGTATATACACGGGGAGCGTTTTGATTTTGATTATTTTTTTTTTCTTCTCCAAGTTTCGACTAAAAAAAGTAAAAAAAGGATATTATAAAATAGATGAGTATTTAACTGATAAAAATGCATAGCGCAAAGGAAAATACGTATTTTCTTGAACAGTCTCTTTAAGTAGCTACTATAACCAAAATGCTATATTTATCTTTATTGACTATTTTAATTTAAGACGATTGTCCTACGTAGACATCTAGGATTTTTTATTTTGAATTGACCACTTCAATATATAACGGGTTTATTGTTAAATTACTTGTTTTCTGCCTGTATTTTTCTTTCTGTTTCATGTTTTTAATTCACGGGAATGTCGAGGACATGAAGACGAGGACCGAGGAAATCAAATATTTTAGAATTACATAGAATCCTAATTGTATTTGACAATAATAGTACCAAAATAGTGGTTACTGGTTTTCTTTGGCGGTTCTTTCCAGTGGAATTTTACTGTAGAACTCGCCGAAAAAAATAACAGAAAAAGTACTACTATTGTTATTTAACGTTCAGTATGTGTACATAATATATTTACACTGAAAAACTGAACTGAATCTAAATCTGAATTTCTTTAAATATTCATCGTCATATATTAGGTGCCGACTGCGTAAACTTGTACAGCCTTAGAAATAAAAATATGCTTAAAATGTCGTTGACCAGGTGTTTTACTAAATGCGTTTAACAGCCGTTAAGAGTCTGTACAACTACGTTGAGAAATAAACGCATTCTAAGCTTTGTTTAACTAGACAACCAATTTAGAGACAAGGTAGACTTTTTACCTAGGCCAATTTTGTCAAGCGGTGGACGGGTGTTGTTTGCATTCTACTAATTATGACGTGATCGCACTATCTAAATACGGCGGGTGACATTATATTGCTTTACATGTTGAAATATACCTATATGCTTCTTTATAAATAGGCATAATTTGACACAATGTTTTATTTAATTCAAATAAATGCAAAAGTCGATATTTTAAATCGACTCGAGAATCGCGCTTAAGTCGACGATGTTTCTTGATTTGCACATCGCTACAAAAAAAGAAAGCAACGCCATTGGTCAGTGTCAAATCACAACGCTAGGGGGAGAGTGTTCCGCCTGTTGGATCTCCAAGCAAATCGTTCTTGAACCAGTCTCTACTCGAACGTATGCTTTCTTAAATCGGTATTTCAGTTTAAAATCTACATCGTCGAGAACAAAGAAATTCAATCGCGGTTGATAGTTCTTCCGACGACGCACACGCCTATTTGCCAAGAACTCGGCGGCCAACAGCCTATCCATGACTTCCAGGTCCTCCATATCTCTAACTTCTTTCAGGGCATCGTAAAATTCTTCATTATCATTTGAAATTAATGAATTAATCGAATATATGACAGATCGCAACGAAAAGGTTACTTTAACGTTCAAACCCGAACGCATCCGAACACACGTCAAAATATGAGCTGTTTGAATGTCAGCCATTTTATTCGCCTAAAATGCCCTTAAACTAGCACCATCTGGTGGTTAACTGCATTTTGCCGTCCATATATTGCCGAATCCTGTTTAATGGCTGGTCAACGCTTGGTTAGCTTAAAATGCGTTCATTTCTCAAATTATTTTTTAACCCAGCTATTTTACTCGTTGTTTAAACTTAAAATGCGTTTATTTCTAAGGCTGGTAGAGATCATTAATAAATATGAGGAATACGAGTGGTCCGAGATTTGATCCCTGCGGGACACCAAATTTAATTAAGACAGGGCTCGATCTTAATATACCTTTACACTACAACAGATTTCACTCTTTGGAGCATGTGCTCATCCATTTTAAAGGTTTCACTTGGGTTTTCCTGTAAATAACACTCATAAACATTGTTATTTCGCAATATTCGAAAAATAACCTATACATGACATTTTTGACAGCTGTTGCCAATTTATCACAGGCTGGCAATTTAAAAAAAATATATATCCGGTTGTTGCCAGTAAGTTCTAATTCAATTAATAAAATCTGGCGTAAATTAATACTAATTTCTCTAAATTTAATTGAATAAATTTAATCATCATTTATCCGAGTTAAAGAAATTGATTTTTAAACCGGCCAAATTCGTGACAATATGGCCGGTTTCTGCGGCAGGCCTCTTCAATCCAAGTTAGCGAGGACGGTAAGGCTTCTGCTCTATCGTGCTGGGCGTATTAGTGTTTTCTATGGAGAGAGCCTCCATTTAAAATTGAATCGCGAAAAAGCGATTATTATCACGTACTACAATCCGTGTTTTATTATTACGTACTACAATCAATAGCTGAGTGACGCTCGAAATTTTGCGCTGGTTTGTGGAATTCACAGTTTAGCTTGGAGTTTACCATATGGTCTTTTCTTTTTACATTATTTTTGCTTTTACTTCGAACTTCAAAACAGTTCTCAGGAAATAATTACCTCTTACTCTGGTACTACGCATTCGTCCACAGTAACCTCGGATATGCTTCTCAAATCTGGTCTCCTAGCTGTAATTTTCAGGTAAAGAGAATTGAACATATTCAAATTTGTTCTTGAAATATTTGAATTATCTTTACTTTTTGTCTTTTCCCAATCACAATTGAAGCAGCTACTTTTCATGGGCTCTAGTAATTTCAATCAAGAAGAAAATGAAGAGATTTTGTATTTTTCCATAATCTGCTTGGAATGGTATATTTACGTGTACCGTGGCGACTCCCTTGCCAATCCGAGCTATCCTATCTTCCACAGGTTAGCCCGAATTATACACAAAACTGTTACATTTATAGGGTAAGTACAATCTGTAATTCCCAGCTCGGCGATACTGACATATTCAAAAAGTCACCTATCTCTCTCAAGAACGCAATAATTAAAGACGGTGTTAAGATATCATTGTAACTGCAATAGAATTAATATGTACTCATGAATATATTTAAATAGTGTATACTATATGTATCTATATTATATAACGTGTATTCGTATTATATTTATTTACTTATTATCACTCCTCCCTTCCTACCTCCCCTATATATGTTTATTTTTCTAAAAAAAATATGTTTTTAAGTGGAAACTTGTAATTAGCATTGTTTTAAAATTTAAACTACAATGATGTTCTGGCCAATGAATATAAGAATCAGAAGAAAATAAAATGTCGAAAAACAAATAGGGTAACTTACAGTATTGTGCAAAAATATGTAGGTCGATAACAACAAATTAAACCTAAAAATAAGATCAATATCAATATGGACTCTAATAATGTACAGTTCGTTAACACCACCAAATTTCTGGGTATTACAATAGACCAAAAGTTAAACTAGAGTCCCCATGTTGAAAAGCTATCGAAGGAACTATCCTCTGATATTTATGCCATCCGAAAAATCAAATTTCTGGCTGAAGATCAAGCCGCAATGAGTACATACTATGCGTGCTTTCATTCGAAGATGGCTTATGGTATTCTAACATGGGGCAATGCACCCGATAGCCATCGTATTTTTATACTGCAAAAACATTGGGTTAAAATGAGACGACCACTGTGCTCCGACTTTTAAAGATAAATAAATACTGATTTTTAAATCAGAATTCCTTTATCAGTGTTTAATTTACGCAAAAGCAAACTTGAAAAACCATGGAAAATACTCTAACTTACATGGGCATAATACACGCAATAAAGATAATATTATAATTCCTAAATTGCGGCTGTCTTTATACCAAACATAATTTTTATATTTGGGCTTTACATTTTTCAACTTACTGCCACTACAAATTAAAATATTTCAAGAGGTTGCTAAGAAATGCATTAAAAAACCTAGCCATGCATGCTCTCTATAATTTGGATAAATTTGACAAGGCTGTCTTAGATTTTAAAAGATAATTGTAGTATCTATAAAATATATTTGTTTATTCTTGTAAAAACATTTAAATGTTATATGTTATGTGATATAGGCTACAAGATATTATGTAATTTATAAACGTATTTGTAATATATAATTTGACTTAAAAGTACCCTATCTTTATGTAGAAAAGTACTCTTGCCTTTAATGTGATGAAGGGACGAATTAATTTATAACAATGTAAAATAACGTATTCCTCTGTATATATGTAACTTGTTGGAATTAATAAATTATAATTATGATTATACGGCAGTATCAAATATCGGGAAATTTCGAGGTAGACCAGCAATTATTGACTAAGCCCAGGCCCAGCTTATTGAGCAAGTGGACTATGGCTTTTTTTTATAATTGCAACAAGAATTCCGAAGATTAATTACAGGTGCACAGAGTGCGGAAAAGACAGGAAAATAAAGGAAATACTTGGTGTAGAGATGTGGTTCGATACGGTGAATGCGGAAACACAAAAAACAGGGTTCGCTATACAAAGCGGACTGAGGTGCGTTCGCGAAGAAATGTATATCGAGACTGTCCCTCCATACGATGTATGAAATGTTGATAGGAAGTGCATAAATGCAAAATTACGGCGGAAGATGGCCCAACCAAATATCGACATTAGCCAATCCACACGGAAAGACATTGAGAGATAGAGACACGCGGTATCCAAATCAAAATTTGTTCTATAATAAGTCAGCCATGACATATTTTCCACTAACAAATTGTACACACTCATCAAACCAATAAACCAAATAGTAATTATTTTTATAGCATCTTCGTAAACTAAGGTAAAACCATTGTCGGCCTGTATTCCAAGAGCGGAGTGTAGTATGCGGCGCGCGCGGTGATCCGTTATTATTAGATTGGCTATTATGTGCAGGCGTCATAGTTAAAGTTTGACCATAAAAATGTTAATCTCACCACGAACTTACTTCCCGCACTTGCCTAATTATCAATTAAAATCTTAACCACGTGCTGCTAGTCGACATGGAAGAATAAGCTCTTGTATTTTATGCAATGAAGCTAGAGTAACGTCAGCTTCAACTTGCTGTTATAGTCGAGGGAATGAAATGAATTATGGCAGTTGTAAAACTCAGCAGAATATGCTTTCTTATATATAGAAACGGATAACTATGGCATTAGTGCAATAAATAAATTCAGATGTGCCATGGAATTCACAGACTAGATTCCGGTCCATCATAATATCGTTATTACATGCATCTCATTGTATTTTATGCTTGTCATAAATAGGCTACTTTATGGTGAGAATACATCTAATATTGTATATATAGTCTACAAAACTCCCGCATTCGTGTGCAGGAATTCACACGAATGCGGGAGACTGCAAATCATTTAAAAGTGTGCCCGCCATTAAAGCAGTCTGGAATACGGGACGCCCCATTGGATCAGCTGTCACGACACAATTGAGTCTATTCCTTAACTAGAGTAGGCAAAAAGTTTTCCTTAACTAGAGTCCGCTATTCCTTAACTAGAGTAGGTTTTTTAAAAATAACATATCCCTAAAATACCATATAAAATAAGTGAGTTTGCGAAGATTGGAAGATATTTTCATATTACTTTGGTCACCTAAGTGGCCAAAGTAATATGAAAATATTTTGGTCATCATGACATTTATCTCTAACGTAACATTTGAACTCCTTCCACACAGTAATTCCCCTTCATTGAGGGAGTCAATACAGCAGTGGTACAATGGATCTCTCGTGGTTTGCGTACTCAGTTGAGGTAGTTATTTTAAACTACCCTGAACATCTTATTATATTATACATACATACAAGAAAATAATCATATGGGCCAAAGTTTGACAAACCCTTGGGTTCCCTGACAAACCATTCCTGTCCCAGTTTTGATTTTATAACCATTTTCCGAACAAAACATTTAAAATTCCTTCTGTGCGAAGCCAGGTATTACCGCTTGTGTAAAATAAATATTTGGGATTTGTTGCAGTCAAAACGTAGAATGTATACCTGTTACCACTGAGTTAGTAGCTATTTCGCAAGTTGCTGACGCGAGTAACTAACCCAATTATAACAGCTACCACCGCTTCCACCGCTTTAATAATTCGCTGCCGCTGTTTTCGTGCCAGCGAGGCGCCACTGCCAAACACAAATTAATCACTTCTTTGTGCTGAATTCTTGCGCAATTTATGACAACGAGCGCGCCTGCTGCTCTGCTCTGCTGCACCCAGCACACTTCATAATATGACCACTGCGATAGGATATCTATGGCTGACGTGGCGAGTATATACTATATTTTTAGATACTAGGGTTTGCATTTGGGTTTGATGATTGTACATACATCATAGATACTACTGATCTAGGCAATAGTATTACTTACTTTGTTATATGAAAATATCTAATTTATATGAAAATATATGAAAATATCTGATACTTCCTTTGTAATATGAAAATATCTGATTTATCCACTATCTCTATATTCATCGTGAAGAATGAGTGAGAATGAGAAGTGGTCGAAATTTCATTATTTTGGTTTTATAGTCGGCCAAGTGAGGTGTTTTCTACTATCAGGTACGAGTGTAATTTTTGTTAATTTTCGGGGAAGGATCGAAACACGAGTAATTGCTATAGAGCGTATTTTTTCAGGAAATACCACGTAGCCGACACACAATCTTACTTTCACCCTCTCCTTTAGTTTCTTTGCATGTTTTAAATTCCTATTTTAATCTCGCCAAACCCACTTTTAATGACCTAATTCATATTTTATTTTCCGGTACTTTAAAATATATACATTGGGCCCAATTGTGTTTCTTCGTGAAATTGGAAATTAGTTGATGCGAACGAGACAGAACAATACGTTGGAGCTAAATATGAAATGAACGATGGTCGATTTGCCCGCATCAAAGCTACTTGAACTTATAGCTATCCGAATAAGTTTGAAGACATTTGGTGCGGTTTTAGATTCGGTCACTTTATTTTCGATGTGTAGTTTTAACGCAGACAGTAACAGTGACAACCGTTCATTTCACAATCCGCTCTAACGTATTGCGCTGTCTCGTTCACATAAACTAATTTCCGATATTAGTTCATGAAGAAACGCCATCGAGCCCGTTTTGTCAAATCGCCAGTTAATATGCGAATATTTTTTCTGGTTTTAAACGTTGTTTTCCATTGAACATTCTGCATCCACTTGACATGAAGTCGCAGCTAATTTGCTTAACTTCTAATGTACTATTAAATATAATGTTTAATTTAAATTTAATAACATAACCCGAGCAGAGGAATTACAAATGCCCACATTGTATAACATGTAAATGAAAATGGTGATGAAATAAAACCAGGATTCAAATAATATGTTCGTTTTTAATTGATTAGCAAATTTGGCATAGACATTAGACAGGCGTCATTTTCGATATATCCTCATCCTAATACTAGATCCAATATTAAAGGAACCCTCGAGGAACCGCCGAAATCCGAAATCTGGAGGTCCAGCTGAGTTAGCCGTAGAGAAAAACTGCTCTATGCAGCCTACCGTTGTGTTATATGGTTCATATTTATTCTAAATTATACTATAACATTACTGCAGATATGTACTATCATTGTTTAAGAATTTTGCATTATACATATATTAATTACTGTATTTAATAATCAATGATTATATGTATGTAGGTAAATATTATTACACACATTGAATACCTCTAAAAACTAGCCAATTATTCTACTTGTTCATTTAATTTGTTATTTTAATCCATCCTCCGTTCACTCACACACCTTCCTTACCTCGCCTGGTAAATTATATAAATATCTAAGGTCCAAACCTCCATTTTTATTCATTTACTTTTAATTTACAATTCCTAACAATATAATTAGAGATATAATTACTTTTTATTACATTTAATAATAATTAGTTCGCCCAACGTTGATATGTTTACCTTTTGAAAACATAATGCCTGGCTATTGTCATTTGGAATATAAAAAAATTGGTATAAGCACATATGATAACTGTCTCCCAAACAAGAAAAAAGACAGAGGTATCGTGTCGACAGGCATTTTGACGATTAAGCAGCAACCAAGCTGCGTGGAACTGCCACAAATAAAATAAGAAGTGCCTTGCACTAAAGCGTCTCACCAAAAGCGTCCTATTACAATGTTTGCGAGTTCACTCTCACCGCGCGTAACCCCGGCAAAAGAGCTTCGCTCCAATAATATATTTAAAAAAAAGATAGTTTTAATTATGAAACATTCTCTGGAATGCTGGAAATCTCGAATAATTATGAAACATTCTCTGGAATGCTGTAACGTCCGTAGCCGCATTACAAGACTGGTTCCCGTGAGATAACCGAAGCTAAGCAGCATCAGGCGTGGTCAGTACTTGGATGGGTGACCACCTGAGTACTGCCACGTGATATATAAAGATAGTTAGACATTAAGGTGAGCCGTTATCGCGAGGGATATAAGTTTCTATGCAAAGTCTTGTTGTTTACCTATACACAAACTAAAAGAAAATTTCTTTATTTGCGACTAGAAGGACGGTGAGAAGCTACTGACTATTGACGTATACGGTTTGATGCCAAGATGATATCACATCTCGTAGAAATTTTTAAACTCCATCATTCTCCCTCTTATCGAGCGGAGCGTTTCTCTTTATTTTCTGTCCGCCTCGGCTTCATCTATCTATTTTTGAGGCTCTATACTAAGGCGTACAAACGGAATCCTATCGGCGAGGTTTCATTGAATGTCTGTCCGGCTGTCTGTATGTTATGTCACATTTCATTGTCTTGGTCAGTTTTAAAGCTATCAATATGCTACTAGCCGACGTGATTTTCGAAAATCTGGTCTTGGTCATAGTATACATGCATTGATATCCATATTACAGATACTTTAATCGAGGATATAGCCATAGGATATAGCCATAGGTTGGAATAGTACTGGGTTGGAAAGCACTATTTATTTAGAAAACTTCATAAGAATCGTTGCCCTAGATTTATCATATTGGAGAACACTTGTTCAATACTGCATAACACACTGTATAACAATAAATAACAATGAATGACAATGAATAACAATTAACGACAATGACATGGAAAACAGTAATGACAAAGAATGACACATTGCATAACAATGAATCAGACTATATAGTTACGCTCATCACTGACTCACTGACTGATCCCGTAACGCGTAACGCTGTAGGCGCTTTGTAGTGGCGGGAGTGATGGGAGTGAAGGTGGCGAGGTTGCAGGGAGGTATGGGGGAGGGAAAGGGGAAGAAGAATGTTCTATAACGTTCGAAATTCGATTTATTTGACGGGCGCCTCAGCCGCGCAACAACCAACTAGTTTGCTATAGTATATAATGATTTATACTTATAGCAAAATCATTTACCTGATCTTTCGGTCTCTTTAAAAATTTCAGGTGCGAAGTCGCATTCATCGACATCCCTGAAGATCTTGCAAATGGACTAAGTCTGAGCAGTTGTTGCTTCAAATTTCACAATGTTTCCAGAGACTCATTGTTTGTTTATTGGACGTTAGTTCAGTTCAGTAAATGAATGACAGCTCTTACGCATATTTTACATAATCATCTCCTTCGTAGTCTGCATTGAAGAATATGAACGAGTACTTAAGTACCGTACCCGCAGATGTGAGTAAGTTTATATCAGCTCATGCAAATGGCTGCTGCTAATGGCTGGATTGGTGATGCAACTAAACGTGTGGTCCTGGGGAAGGTTATGTTTCAAGCTTTTGTAACTGTGATGAGGTTCACGTTTACAGTGGAACTACATGGTGGTGACAATCTGCTGTAGTACCTAAGTGAACTGATGCAGGTGATGAAATGGAACGATCTTATCTGGTAAATAAGGCTATGGCCCTACAGTAACAGCTTTTGCAGGGGTCTGACTTTCGTTAATCATATTATCCACGGTTTCACCTTTTTTACACGATATTATATTCCGAAAAAAATCCTGGGAGAGGTTTGTAGCCGGGCCAATGAAATTCAAGGTGGGCACGTGGCCACTCTATAGATAGATTTATGGGTATAGCTATGCTGTTTATCTGGAGCATTAGAAAAGGCCAGGTTATCAAAACGCTTATTTTAACCTGTAGCAATAAAACATGATTTAGCTTAGTTTTACCCATCGAAGTATAAATAGAGGTATGCCGCGAAAGAACCCGGCTGACTTCTTCTTCAGTCGACAGTTTACAGTCGAGTAGTTAACATCACCGCTTCGTTGTATTTGCTTGCTATTCCACGATGTGATTCCAACAATTCCATAAATTGCATTCGTGTGTATCGAGACATTTTAAGAATACTTCTAGAAAGAGCAAAAAACAGTTAGAATTCACTATTCCATACATACATAACCTTTCGGTGATGATGCAACCGCCGTTGTCCAGGGTGGACTGAGTTGTCGCCAAAACGTCGGAAACTTTACGCGGTAAATTTGTTTTATCTTATTTAAAATATCAAACAAACGAAATAATCTTCGATTTCAGCGTAGCCATTTGTTTGAATGTTCAAATTGTAGAGATATGACGTTATGTTGTATACGACATTTCTTTACCGATTCAAAAATCTCTATCGATTAAAAAATCGAACCCAAATACCTATTGCATTAGCAATGCAGCTGAGCAATGAAGCGAGCGTTAATACGCTCGCTCCCAGCTGCGTTGTTTTGCTTCCCAGTGGTAAAATGGCATTGGATAATGCCTGCAATTAGTTTTGAATGCCAGGTATGTATTATATTATACAAACCACTGGCCCATTAATAACGGGCGGCCGTGTTCATAATTATGTTTATTTTCTGATCACAAAAAAGGAAAAATATTCTTGAAAATCTCGTAAAATTAGCCATTTGACGGATCGCTGCTGCGGTACGAAACTTCTTGGTAGGTAGACCCTGCAAACGCTCGTGCGTCTACTTGTCAAATGACTACTTACATCCACACACGTGAGAATAATAGTTATCTCGCGCTCTCCCTCACGCACAAACAGAAACTATCAGCGGATGCTGTAGTCGCCGCATTACAAAGTGGCCACTGACCGGCCGGCAGGTAACTACGGTCACTCTCCGTAAGGCCATGCAAGTGCGAAAGAGCTCGTATGATTCTAATGGTTCGTCGCGAGTGATCACTTGTAATGTAGCGAATATAGAGAAAGGGTGCTAATGAGCAAGAAAAATGTATGCGTATTAAAGTGATAGAACCACACATTTTAGTGCATTTTAAACTTGCTATAATTAAGTAACTAATAATTGTTAGGTACGAATGAATTATACATCGGTAGCTTCCTTGTGGAAAACCACTCCTCCTAGTATAACTTTTCTCTCAATTATGTACGAAAAATGGTGTTTTCCGCCTCGAAAAATACTCACTCTGCTTATAGTGGATATATAAAATACGTCAGTAGTTTTACCTAATTGATTCACCCATTGATTCTCCTCGCCAGGCGTATAGATAATAACTTCAGAATCGCAAGAGATATCAGAAAACTTTACATCGATATCGAAGACGACGTCGCTGCCATTTTGAAGAATGCATCCCCTCCGCCTACCTACCGGTAATCTTGATCGTAAAGCGCGGCAACTCCACGCGTTCCATAAAACATTCCCGAACGACCCACTTTAGCAACTCAGCCGTTAGTTTTGGTAGAAGAGACGATGCGCTACTTGCCGGATGAATAACTTAGCAGCACTCCAGCGAGACACTGCATTGCTGCTGCCATCCCGTGGGGCAGCCGGGGCCTTTGTTCGACGAATCAAGCATTTTGACAGGCGGCCGCCAGCGCCCCCGCCATTTTACAAACGCGGCGACGCAACGTGACTGTGACGTACAGATAGCGCTGGGCGGCATCATGAGTTGCAGTGATAATAACTGGTTAAATACCCACTTCACTTCGCTATTATAAATAGAAAATTCGTGTTTAATTATTATTTAAGGTATTTATTAGTACACGAAAACGGAAGAGCGAGTAAGAATCTCTCCAGCTAAAGGGCGCGGAAAGGTGTGAAGAGAGAGAGTCGCATTGTATTAAACCATCGCGGTTGAACGAGACTGTCGCAACGGGAAAAACTGGTGTGTGGCTCGATTATGACGTCCGCTGTTTTATAAGAACTGACTGCATTTTCTGATCTTGCGCTTTCTTTAGAGGTGGAGGGTAGAGATGATGGAATGTGGTCGAACCATGGAAATCAAATATGGCTAGATTTTGCTAGCGTACAACAGTCACCAGGCCAGTCCTTTCGATTCAGTTAACTTTGTCTGTACCGTCTGAGCGTCTACCAGTTTTTGGATTTTTATGGTACACCCTGTAGCGGGTCGGTTTATTATGCCAAATATTATTGAAAGCAATATCTGAGCGTTTATTTTTGTCAAATATTATTGAAAGCAATATCTTTGAACGGCGTCTATATCGCGATTAAGACTAACGCTAGTCAATAAACGGAGTCCTGGATTGATTCGACGCTTTGACCGCTACCGGCTGCAATAAGGATGTTCACTGCCATTTTCTCCCGTTAGAGGGCGCAGCGGTGATTTAATACCTGAAAAGTGTGAAGTGAGCAGCGCACCACGTGAATGAGCATCGGGTATAAACGCGGTTATACGAGAATGCCCCATTGCTGTTGCGAATGGTCTTGTAGAAGACACAGACATTTTTAATCGCATTATGCTGTGTACGTCACAACGCGCTGGGCACCATTACAAGACTTACTCAGAAGGCATCTCGCACAAGGGCAGAGAGTCCTTCATATAGGCAGAAAGAGAGAAGCTGCTGCGTGGCGAACATCAACGCCTGATTGCAATGTGAGGTGAACTTACAGTACCACTTTTACACTTGCCTTACCGATTTTGGCGGACGGAGCGAAGCAGAACAATTATTGTAGGATGCATACGAGTACCTTAGAAGATATTGAGTGAAACCAAACCAAGAGCAAAACTTTCAGTGTTTTCGGGCATCAAGTGACAGTTTTCGGGTGACAAGCTGGCACAGGTCATTCGAAGCTGCAAACTTGGTCTCTTACTATGGCACTGGTACAGGCCCTAACAGCATATAAAAATAAGAAATACATGACCTATTGCAAGGTCGGCTGTATATATTGACTAGGCTATATGGTAAGAATGCAGATCGGAAAATTGTCAATATTGACTATTCAGTACGTTTGCACAAGGGTCATTTGTATCGGGTATTACAGGATTAATAACGCTGCATTAGAACCACTAGCACCCGGCCGCCTATTTATACAGTTTTAATTAGTTGGAAGTAATTGCAGAGTTACCTAGTCTATGGCCGAGTGGCGGAAGTGGGTTGTTAATGCGGCGCTCGGTCGGATGGAGCGTGTAAAATGGCGGGAAATGGCGACAGACGCCATTTAAAAAATTCGACGCCACACGAATTATAATAAATAGGCACCGCAATTTTCATTTTATTTTAAAAGTAACTATATTAATGTTAAAAAAAAATAGTTATTATAATGGTGACCATAATACCTCTTTTTATTGATATTTATTTCGGTGAAAAACTGGATTTAATTAAAATTAAATTTCTTAAACAAAGTTTTTTTGATTATTTCGCAGATAATATAATATAAACAATCCTGTGTGCAACTCTAGGAAAGGCATCTCCCGCCTGTTTTTGATAATTCTAAAAAGTAAGGTTACGACCGCTCTATTAATCAAACAGTTGAACATCCGTTAGAAAAGATGTTTTGGAGCTGCTTTTCTTATAGAGGTACCGGATGCCTTGTGCTGATCGAAGGGATGATAAACTCGGAAAAAATACAGAGATTGCTAGAACAGAGATTGGAAGCTGAACTAAGAAAAATTGATGCCAACGGTCAATAAGTTCTTCAACAAGATTCGGCCTATTACAGATTCGACCCCATAGCTATTTACATTATTTTTATGTGTTTTATTTCAATTTATAGTTGTAAGAGTCTAAATTGTACACCTCTA
>JAOPUG010000053.1:14096294-14106586 GCA_027564375.1 Micropterix facetella | reverse complement strand
TGTGTTTATATAACTAAATGTATGCGAGATAATATGGAAATAGATATTATTGTAAAGTGCGTCGGTGGTAAGCTCATGTTTAAGGCGCTACTGTTGGCTAAATCAAGGAATAATTTGCCAAGCGAAACATTAGCGGACGCCAATATATATATAGAAAGCCTATTAATGCTTGCGCGGTGATACCATTATTACGGCAATAGAAACACCAGCAGGAGCCAATACACCGAAAGCCTATTATTGCTTAAGCGGATATACCATTTTTCTGAAATCGCACTTGTCAAATTGGTTTTTTGAAAGATTATAGTGAAAAAATACAAAGAATGCAAACTATTGCATCATCACAATTTATTTATTTATTTGGTACGTATTACCAATATCATTTCAAATTGATTGCCCCTATAGAAGCCAAGAAAAATGCAAAATATAAAAAGGCGATGACTTCAGTTTTTATTTATTTTTATTCAGAAGAAATCTAAATATTGGATTAAGAAATTTGCTACAGAACACATGTTTATTTTTGTTTAAATTCACGTGGGAGTCACTTAAATTTGATTGCAAAATGTCAGTTTTTCACTGTTTGAGAGAAGCAGTCACCTTAAAGTTATAAACCAATTTGGAAATTGGCACCAGAAAGAAAGAAACTTTCGGAAAAAAAAATCATTGTTAGATTTGTTTAAATAAACTAGTTTAAATAAATTAGTTACAACAAAGACGAAGACTGATTTTTATGGCCTGATTTTTATGTTTGCTTTACGGACATCCAAAAAGTATTTAATTTTATGTCCAAATTTTTTTAAAACCATTTTCCGGTACTGGTTGTTGTTAAAAAAAATAGGTAATTTAAATAAATTCCCATGTCTCTTTTAATTTGTAAATTAAATTGTTTTATTAATTATTTCTATTAAGAATTTTATCAATGTCTTCATTTACTATTCCATAATTGGATCAGGTCTTCTATCAGAATTTCAGGCAATGACGAAATAACATGTTATACTGAGTTTATACAGTTAAATAATATTATTATGATCCAAATGGCCTGTTCTCTCACCCCCTTAAATTCAAAACATCACACTACCAAACATTCTGTATAAATTACCTAGCCCATGGTAAGGAATTTTCCGATAACACGGGGATTCCATTTTGCGATTCGCGGGTGGAAAGTTTCTGTCTGACATTATTGTTGAGTCATAGAATAATTCTGTTCATTATCGATTACTATTTTTTTTAATTTACAAATCTTATTTATATAAATAATTCAGGAAAAAAAGCTCTCAGCTGGGTTATATTTTTCTATTATCCTGTTGTGTAAATGACTATTACTGGTAATTATTATTGGTGATCGTTTATACTGAATTTCTTGTTATTATTACTATTCAATGACATGTGATATTTCCTTTTTTCTTATTTTTCTTTTTCTCATATTTTCTATTAACTTTAAAATTCATTAGATAATCGCCGATGCCGCCGTATATATATAAACTAAAAATTTGAGAGCTGTTTGCCTTCGAACAAGATTCTTCGTAGTTAGGCAGCAGAAGAATCATCAGAGCTAATATTCCAATTAGCCGTGTTCAAAGATATGTAATAATACTGATCACAATACAATAAAACTTAGCAGGATGAAAATCTAAGGGTTTGTCAAATTTCGGCCCATATATTTTTTTTGTCTTTCTAAAAAAAATATATTTCTTAAAAAATATAAAATAATCTTAAATTCTTCTTCCCGCTCAATGACGTTCATCTTAGCAGAGACGAAAACCGCTTCGCCACGAGTCGTATTATGCAGTTTATCGCTCAGTTCGTCCTCTCAGCGGATAGATAACGTATAGACTCATTTGGAAATATCTATAACAGTATGTATTAGGATGTTGGGATTATAATATATTAGGATAGTCAAAACAACTTTTTATCGTGCATTATTTTTATTTCTGTTTGTTATTGCCACCGTTTATTTCGTTTTAAGCTCTAACAATGCAAACAATTGATTTTATGGGTACAATTTGTATGTCAGGTAACCAAATTTGTATAGCATGTACCCCAACCGCAGACACCAAAATCAATTGGGCTCTGTGAATTGGCCATAACTATCGATTGGTGAAAGAATTTTTTAAAACGGACGTAGTTTACTTGAGTTATCGTGCATAGTAACATCCACACATCCAGACAGACATACATACACAAATTTCTTTTTGGTTTAGATTGACTCGAGGACATGTGAAACATCGAGAAAAGACGTTTTAATTTCATGACTATCTAAAACGTGTCTACATGTGGAACTTCAAGAAAAGTCTTTTTGACCGATTTAATGTCGTTACATTGTTCGCACAATTGTACGACTTCGGCCCCCCGCTAGGCGGGGGCCGAAGCAAAAGATAACATAGATATTTAAAAAAATAAGATTAAAAATAATCAGTGCAATAAATATCAGTTTTAAGCGTCACTTTTCTATAGTAATAATAAATAAATTGAAATTGTATTGATTTGTTATCAGTAGTTAGTTGTTTTTCGAATTTCACTGCCGCACAAACCAACGCACACACAAATATAAAAAAACTACTTAGAACAGTGAATTATCGTTAAAGCTTCCAAGCGTTTTATATGTGCGCTAGTTTGGGCAGCTCCTAGAATATAAAAAAAGCAATTCACTTTTAAGGTCTTGCGTTACAGAGTAACAACAATTATGTATTAAAAGAAGAAAACAAGGCTATGAAGGCTGGGAAATCTTTATATGTTAGCTATGCGTTTCTCACTGGTTCAAAACATGAAAAATGTGGGATAAAAAAACTGGAAGAAGATAAAACAAAACACTACACGAAGGCCATGGAAATCTATTACTTAATTTATCCCTACATTTCATGGATCAGGTGTTCCAATCTCATGTAGGTAGGTAGGCAATATATCCCCTGGTATATCGGTGGGTTCTGGCTGGGGTGGTATAATCTAATGTAATCAGTAATTAATCACCTAGTCCTAGTATATTGGTGATAGATACCTTCTTTAAACAATTCTCATAAGATCACTGACTGACGATAATTGTGTATAGGATTGATTCGATACCAACGAGTATTAGTTAAGTATCGATACTTATTATTCGATACCAACACTTTAAGCATCGATACTTATGTTTCGATACTAAGTATTGAATAAAAATATTAGTATCGAATATATCGTACTGGCGGACATAATATGATATAAATAAAATTAAAATTAGGACAGATGACACACATGTATAGACGTAGACGCGTTGCTTGACTCGCGTTTCAAACTCTAAAACTTTCAAAAGGCAATCGCCTGCGGCAAAAACATCGCAAAGTTACAAGAAAGTGTCCCAAAGTTGCAACATCGTACTCCAGCAGTAGCAGCGAGTCTGAAGGTGACTAACCACTCTCAAACAGTGAAAAATTGACTATTTTCAATCTAATTTAAGTGACTTTCGCGTGAATTTAAACAAAAATAAAAATATATGTCTTGGAACAAATTACTCAACCTTTAGTACTATGATGCAAAATTTCAATATGTTGATTTTTTCTTAATAAAAATAGATAAAAGCTGAAGTCATCCCCATTTTGTAATTTGCATTTTTCATGGAATCTATAGCGGCAAACAATTTGAAACTATATTGGTAATTCGTACCAAGTAAATAATTAAAATGTAATATGCAATTTTTTTTTATTTTTTTTTTCGTTATTGTCTTTCAAAAAACCAAAAAAAATGTAATTTGTCATGCGATTTCAGAAGATGGTATCTCTGCGCAAGCAATAATAGCCTTTCGTTGTATTGGCTTACGCTGGTGTTTCGCTTGGCATCTCATTCCTCTTGATTTCGCTAACAGCGGCTGTCTGAAGATGAAACGCCAAAAAACATGACTTGGATGGTTTTATAAAGAACTAATCTTAGGACGGAAAAAAACAGGATGAATAATTATCATTAAAGAAAAGATTTAAGAATAATTATATAAATGATGAATATGTGTATTTATCAAGTCCTGTGCCTTTGTTGAAGAACGGAAAGTAATGAAAACTGTTTTCGTATTAACATTTTCAGTTGTTGTTCACACTTCAGTTGTGTATGAATGTGTTTTTGAAAGCTGATGCAATAATACCTAAAAATTAAAATGGACCACTTGGTTTGCGGGGTTCTATGTATGAAGAGTTGTTTTCTTAATTTAATAATTATTATTTAGATGCTTGTACTAGCCGTTCGAATTCGACTTTTTTATTCGGTATCGCTTTTTTAATAGAACTTTAGCTATCTCTTATAAAGTAAAAATTTTATGTTTTTCTAATGAAAATTTGGAATGATGAGTTTATTTTTAAGATGATTTTATCAGCTCGACCTAATAACACGTGATGCAATCTTATAGATCACTTTTTACCCCCTTTTCATTGTCGTATCGATTGAAACTTAACACACTTAAGCAATTCTGGTGACAAAACAGTGATGTGGTACCATCGAGGTTGTATGATGATGGATGTGGGAAGTGATCATATGGTCTCCTCAATGGCTAACAATAAGCCTATTAACCCTGCTGAGCTATTCGGGTCTATTTGACCTGAAAACGTTTTCAGTTTATTGTTAAACCTTTACGCGGTAGCCGATTGTTCTGGAATTTGGTGACTTTGTTTCATGTCTTAAGAACATTAATTTAATCTAATTCACTGATATATTTTCTTGTTTATGTATTTTTTAATCTTAAATGTTACGCACATGATATTTGGGTTAATATGACCCGATGTGAATAAACGAATATTTAGCAACGTCAAATCGAACTCAGTAATATTTTATAACTAGTAAGAACGATGTTACTTTTGAGGGCCATTTATTGTATTATAAACAAAAATATTCAACAACGAATACAGCTGTTATTGTCTCGGGGTATTATAGAATATTTTTTCTGCCAGTCATATCCACGCTCGAATAGCGGTCAGGACAACGGTCAGACCAGGCCGACGGTTGTTTTTTACAGTATGGTCGATATTTCTGCATACAAAGCATTCGTTCTGTGGACTTCAATATAACCTGATTGGAACAGAAACAAACTCACCAAAAGATGATTATTTTTGGGGGAACTTGGCATGTCTCTAATAAATGCGTATATTACATCAAGAAAATTAATGCCAAGAACTGAGGAGTCACTTAATATTGTATCGAAATTGCAAGAACCGAATCAAGTCATCATCATCGCTTCAGGGTCTACTGCGATTGCTAATACTAAACGTGGTCGTTTAAATTTTGCCCATCAAACAACGACAACAAAACCAATATCGTGTAGCAAATGTAAGAAACATATTTTGTAAATTACACTCAAGTTACTTCTCATTTACCAAGAATATACCAACTTTTATTCATATGGTATGTTATTTTCCTGTCATATTTCATCTATATTTTGGTTTATTTACTTTTATGTTTTCAATAATAAATTTAATTTAAATATTATTCTGTTTTCCATGCTCATTTTTTGTATCCCACAAATTTGAATATAAAATAACAGATTGGGTCTTATTGACCCGAATAGTATAACGGTATAGTAAGTTTCAATAGAACAGCAGGGTTAAGTTTGGGCTCGTTTCACATGTTCAATGAGTCATTTTATTACATATTACCATAGATTAAATAGTGTTATATAAACAAAGATATTACGTAAATACATGTTTTTTGTTTTTTTTTTACTATTTAATCACGTCCTAAGAACATTTTCTTGTCAGTACTCGTAAGTATCGATCCTTTTGTTTCGATATCTAGTGGGTATAGTTACTTCGATTTGATACAGAGAACGAGTACTAGTATGGTCAATTAGTGGCATAGAATCAATGTTAATTGCGTAAGCAGTTAGAATTATCCCTCCAATCCGGAACCTATTAAAACGCATCCCAAGTCTTGCGACAATTGAAGAAAATTCTCCCACGTTTATCAGAGTAAGACAGCAATGTTGACACATTTTATTTTCTTCTTTTTCAGCACGGTCCAGGTGCTACGTCATCAGAGACCAGCGTGGGGACGGCTACTGCTGGTACGTCAGCTGCCTCGGGCGGCAGCGCGTCCACATCCGGTGCTCCGAGGGATCCCAGGGTTCCACCTGCGGCCAAGTTCAGGCATGGACTGCTGCAGCTTATGATACACACCATAGATCCTTTACACGATGGTAAGAATATCACACGTACGAATCTGTCTTCGACACAAGAAACAGCATACGAGGTTCCTGGATAGATAAATCCAGTAATCGGAAGCTTAATCTGATTGCGAAACGTGACAAATATTCACTGCCGAGGTTCGTAGCTTATTGAAACGCCAATGATTAGTCATCCATTGACTTCCATCTGTGTTTTGAGAAATATCCTTATAACCTTCTTCCACTAAAAAATGTAATTTCTTGTAAATTTCGAAGATTGAAGACATAATCATAACTTTCTCTTATAAACAAAGTTTAAGATTATTTTTTTGGGGGTAATAAAAATATTAGATTAATAAGTCCCAGTTCTTTAACCTAGGGCGTAGTTTCGTATATTCTCGTATAGTCTCGAACTTATACTCTCGTATAGTCTCGAACTTATACTCTCGTATAGTCTTGAGCGTAAATCTGTAATGTAGATTATAAAGGTTTTTACACAAATCTAAAAAAAATGAATCTATATCAATTTTCTTGGACCTAGACGGTAATCTATTCTTAACTCTTTTCGAGGTAAGAACTGAATAGTAATAACAGCGATATACATCGCCAACTTTGGAACGTCTCCTGGCAAGAAGTTTCTCTCGTCACCAAGATTCCAATAACACCCATAAACGCTATGCGTGTCTACCTAATGGGCAGATCCTCCTCCAGGCCAAGTAAACAAGGATGCACCTGCAGTAGCTGCTGCGGGACTCGGATCGAAATTGCTGCCTCCTGGTGATGCTTAGGGTCACTCATTGAGGCTACATACCAACTTTAGTTAAGATCGGATCACGGGAAGTCTACGGACGGACAAACAAATAAACGCACAAACAAACGCACACCACGCATCAGACTATATAGCCCGTCCTTCGGACGGGCCAAAAAGTTTCATTTTAGCTTGCCTGAATTTTACCAAGCTTGTCCCTGTGTATTGTGATGCTGTGTATATGGCCTTGCTGCTATTTTTGTATTAGATTATGAATGCATTGAGCGAAACCTATCGCTTTCATTAATTAATAGAATACTTTAACAGACGCGTGTTTCAGCTCACTTGTATTTTTATTCGTCAACCCTTGATGGACTGGCCTTGGATTCCGGTCTGATCAATTCGTCATAATCTGGGTGTTTCCATTGGCGACAAATTGAGGACATATGTCACGGGTCTGCGGGTCTGATCGTGTAGGTCAATATGTCAGAGGGCGGCACAATTACCATTGAAGAAAATGGTAGATAGGCAGTTGTGCGTTCTGGCAAAACGCACTAAGTGCGCGCCTATGACCACTAATTCATAGGGCTGGGGGTCATAGGCAAGAGTCAGAGATCATCTCACGACAGAAAGCCGCTAAAACTCTGTTAACGCGCACACCATACACTATTTTTCTACACCAAAACACTGTCTCGAATTGTTCGTCTGCTGCAAGCCAATGGTCCTGCATCACATTGCTTCGTCTGAATTCTATGTATGTCGGTTTGGAGATGTCTTTGGTAGAGATATCGGTTGTGCCTGCTCGCTATGGTGATCGCATCGGGGACTGCGGCGGTAGAGGCGCACGAGCTGCTTTAAATTAACAACGCTGCCGAAACTGTCTCGCTCTCTCGATGCCTTACATTGGGGTACAAGCATGTGGCGCAAATAGTCCTTTTTCCAACGAAATGGGATATCTGTATATCCACTTGGCTCTTGGGCGAGCTGATATTTTGGATATTTATTATTTCTCCACGCTTATTTTAATTATTTTACTAAGAAATATTGCCCAAAGTACCTACATTTATTACGACTTAAGTCGATCAACCTTGATAAAATCTATATAGAACTACCCAAAGCCACGCGCTACCACGTCTGAGTCGTGAGTTACACTGAACATAAAGAAACGAGCGAGCCGGTTTTGATCAAATATCGCTACGCCCCTTTCGCCCGCAGAGTTATTACTGGTACCGGTATATTTCGGTTTAATATTTAGGGTGTTTCACATCAACAGCTAGAAGTTTTCAAGATGTGCATCTACAGGGGAATTCTACGTCTGTCATAAAGATAACTTGTTTCCAATGCAACTGTACAGGAAAGGTTTGGAAGCAAGGCCCATCTACTTTATGAATATTATGCGAAATAAATGGGTGAGACTGGATGTAGACACACGGCCGTTAGTTTAAAATGTAAAACATCAATGGCAGTGAGTCGCTTTAAGTATAAAGGATTGAATTGAAAACGAGACTAACTTCGTACTCCATTTTGAAGAGTTCGTCCGCTGCACGCCAATGGTCTTGCATCGCATTCCTTCGATTTATGTTCATATCCCTCAGTTCGGAGACGTCTTCAATAGATGTATGGGTGGTATCTTCACTCGTTATGCCCAGTGGTACAGATACAGCAGCGGTAGAGGTGCTCACGGAATCGGCGTCGTTCACTGGCGTGCGTGCCAGCTTTGCGACACTCCCGAAATCGTCTCGCTCGCGTGACGCCGGGCATTGGAGTACATATCCGTGGCCCATAGCCTCCTCTTCCCAACGATAGATGTGATTTATATTTTCGACTGGCTCTTGCACGGGCCGAGGTCGAAATATTGTTTTTTAATACTTTTTATAGGCTTACTTTACATTTTTAACGTATAAATAATGTCCAAAATACACAAATTTTTGCACACCTAAATCAATAGGTCATTATGAACTCTATAGACACACATATGAATCGTTGCGCTATTAAGTTTGAGTCGTAAGCTACACTGAAGGTAATGGAGCGAAAGCCCCTGTTTCGGCTAATCTGCGCTGTGCCCTTTCCTCTCTAACCCGCCCGCCGCCGACATAAACACAAGATCGATCAGCGAGCTAACTATATAAGTTAAATAATGACACCGCACTTACGTCTCTCAGACTAATACTTTGGAAATTATTGAGGCAAGATGATATAAACAGTTTCGTAACGGTTCACATTTCTGTCCTGGTATCCGTATGTTTCGGTGTGATTTGGAGACTTTTCGCATCAAACGAGGATGTTTGAGTATTTTGGGCCACTCATTGAGAAATGTCGAGCGATTATCTGCTTCAACTTATGTTCCAGTGGAAGATTAATGTTAGGTTGAATACTTGGTGGCTGAAGAAATTGAAACTGTAGGTAGTTTGGTAAAAATATAATAAATTTGTCAAAATATGATATCCGAAGCGGATATGCTACCTTAAGGAGATGATCTTTACAAAATTATGGCTGTGATCCTACGCCACGGTGATTGAATGGCCTATCTATGCTTTTTCCTATATGTGTGCGCACGCATGTGAAGGGGATATTGCGTAGTGGATGGTAGTGGTTAGTGTGCGATAACCCTACTAGGCGCACGACCGCCCGAACCGATTTTTGTTATGGAAATCGGTGGTTCAATTGAGGGATTGCGTGACGGGGTGGGCGCTGCACGGGGCCAATCTTCGCGGACCAACTGCAGGGCTGTGCAAAATAAATTTTAATTCAATTCAAGCGGCTGTTTCTTTAAGTCTTAAATTTCGTTGATTGATGATTTACGACTTAACAGCTTTTAAAACCAAAGGCGATATCATACGCGAAACCTTTTGCCCGAATCGTTGATTTGTCTAGCTAGTATTTTCATGGCCAGTCTGATTTTGCTGGTATAAAAGCGAGTGCATCAGTCTTCTTCTATATTTTAGGTTGTAGATAATATTGTGACCATCTCGTAAAATTTGAGTTTATATAAAGAATGACATTAAATAGGTAAACCAAAGCATTCGTTTAAAATGTTGTATATATCATGTACAACTGAAGAATTTAATGAAATTGATATTAAAATTAAAACGATAAGAAAGATGAACATGATATCTAATAGTACAAATCGTAACATTATTTCGGCTCAAAAATACAACAGAGTGAGATGAAAAATTGTATTTTTGAAGCAAAGGCCAATGGATAAACTATTATTGGACATAAAACTACAAAAATATTGCCGTTAAAGTCATGTTATGCCACCCAGTTCTCGTAACTTGAATGAAATTAGGAAACCTGATAGTTATCCGTTGCCAAATTATTTATTTATTTATTGAATCTTTCGGAATACATACAGCCAATACAATCGATAATCTAGGGTATTATAATACTTGTACAAGAAAAACATTCGGCCGATAATCGTTTCCTGCGATAGTA
>JAOPUG010000053.1:13938914-13949433 GCA_027564375.1 Micropterix facetella | reverse complement strand
ATAGGATGATGCTTATAAGTAAAAAATAAAATAATAAAAGCTACTCACATAGCAGCTAAGGAATTCCCGGATTGGATTGGGAAATGCTAACGGAAATGCTAACACTAAATGAAATAAAGAAGAATTAATATTATACAGCAGTAATAACAAAACAGTTCTGTAAACTATGCATATTTAACGATAATAGTTATTACATTAATCATAATACTATTGTTATGCAAATGCTGCAGATGTCACAGAAAAATATTGAAGTTAACACAAGGAAGAAACGATGAAGACAGGTAGTTCTTTTGTCCCCAAATATTTAATCAGTGTTCTTTCGCAAGGAACCCTCAGCGATCAACAACATACCTAGTACGAGAGAGTATAAAAGAAGAACAAAGACTGTCACTCACTCAATTGATAGTCCCATCACAAAGCACGAACGAAGACCCGCAACCGACGAAAACAGTCATAATGACGTAATGATAAACTCTTTACTTTCGCATTATATGCTCCACATTTGCGGACGGAGATGTTAAGTGTCAATATGACACTCTCACCAAACCGACACACAATATTATCAATGTTGCACTTTATCAAAAAGGCAAACCTTTCAACGCCTAACTTCATCATAACCGACACGCAATATCATCAATGTTGCACCTTATTAAAAACGCATCGTCAGTTATCAATCACAGATAACCTTTCGACGCCTAATTTCATTGCGGCATCGCCAAACACCGCAATAGACGACCACACGATACATAATCAGCGACACCCCAGTTATCACGTAGATAACAGCAAGGTGTCTCACCTGAAATAACCCTCATACCTGGGCAAAGTCAGACTTCACACAGATGACCAGAGGACACCGCCTTGGATATGAGATACTTAAGATAACGAACCTTATTGTGTTCGAAGCCGTAACGATAATTTTAAAATAAATCATAATCATTATTTTGACACAAACACATTAATTATAATACTATATTTAGCATGGTTCGTTTAGAAAATAAGTAATATTGAATAAGATGTAATATTAGCACGGTAACAAAAGACTTCCTCTTTTGTTTCCTCATAACCCTTTTTGTACAAGTACTAATATTGCATAATACATTTATAGGATTTAGACCACCGCGAAATGAGAAAGAGGAAACTGTTATTTAGGAATTCTGTAATCATAAAATTTGATGTATCAGTTTCGTTAAAAATATGAAAGGGAAATATAAAGAACTTTCTCTCCGAAGCAGATCAGTAGCCGATCGAAGGCAATTAAATCGCTCATAAAATAAATACGAAAGGGTAAGATACTCGTCTGCGTGCTAGAATGAAAACCTTTGTTTAGAATCTATAAAGGACATCAAAACATGGAGTCGCCAGACAATTTTCCATAGCGTCTCAAGAGGCTCTCACTTAGACGTTATCATAAGAAGACAAGTGTTGTACTTTAGCTCCGCGCTCTTTTAGTATTATGATTATTCACATTGTATTTCAAATTAACCACGACTGAATAAAATAAACTAAAATTGAAAATTATATTTTTTCCACGTCCGCGATCCGCGAAACGTAAAATTTATGAGAAAGTTTGTTAGCGTAATATGTCAGTGTGGCCAAATCATTATTATATCGTCAATAGACCTATATCACAATAATGGTTCTTCAAACACAACATTTAAAACCTTTATTATAGTATAGATTTATTGACTATATAATAGTGATTTGACCACACGGGCAAATTAAGCTAACAACCTTTCTAGTAGACTTATATAATTTCTCAAAAATATTGCAAATTTTACTATTTCACGCGGTAAGTTGCATTTTTTTATGATTGTGGTGGCTGAAATTGTTTTATTATTTACGTAAGTACAAAATACCATAATTCAATAACTTTTAGCACACACTGTAAATAGCGCAATTTCCTTTACATATACATACTATTTACTTATATTTACATTTTTAAATGCTATCATTATTCAGTTTTGTCTATGTGAAACACCCTGTTAATGAGCTATTTTTTAATTGAAAGACCATGGTGGCAATGGAGTGGACGGGAGCGTCGATTCATTTATTTACTCGACGTTTTATGCTCACTTATATGCAATTCAGCCGTGTGAAATCGCCGCTGCACGCAGAATTAGCTGCAGTGCGAAGCTGACGTTTTTCAAAGAGGTAATCGATTTTTTTTCGCATGATCCGCAAAACAGTCGCCGCGATGACCTAGTTTTACCGATAGTGTGAATCATGACAATTGTATTATTTTGTAAGGCGATGCTATTGCTGACAAGCAATAATGAGTTCACAAAATATACTCATCAAAACTGAAACAGAACGTCTGTTATATAAATACCTCACCGACGAAAAGACCGAATGGCAGAAACTGCAAAGTCTGGTAAATGACCTTAATGGTCAAATAAATGAACTCCATGAACAGCTGAAAAGCGTTCAGGACCAGTTGAAAAAAATTTAAAATAAAACAGTCGATAAAGAAAATTCTACCGAAATCATACAATATGACACTGACGAGGAGGATCTCGCGAAAGAGACCGGGTGGGTATGTCAAATAAGCAGAAAGAAAAGGAAACTTAATTTTTCACTCTCACCCCGGCAAGAACCCCAGCAAGGGCCATCTGAAACTAGAATAATAAGGGGTAAAAAAGACACAGTTACCACCACTTTTTATAGTGGAAAATATAAGAGATTACCAGAAGTTTTAAGACATTCTTTTAACTAGCCTGTCGAAAGATTCATTCACCACCAAAATGATGAAAGATGATAGAGTTAAGATAAACTCCTCCAATGATGACACGTATAGAAGTGTCACTAAGTTACTTCTACAAAATAATTGCTGTTCTCACACATATGAGAATAAGCAGGACCGTCCCATTAGAGTAATGGCAAAAAACTTACACTCCTCGTGTGAATCTCCCCAGGATTATAGCAGACCTGAAATACAAAGGATTTAAAATACAAGATGCCGTCAACAAATTGAGTTGGAGGTCAAAAGAGCTTCTACATATTACGTCCATGCTTTCATTTGAAATAAGATGAAAATATATAAAAAACATCTACAATGTCAAGTCAATATTAGGATGTAAAGTAGACATCCAACCGATCAAAATTTCGAAACTGATCCCGCAGTGTAAACGTTGCCAGGCATATGGGCACACACAAAAATACTACTTTAAAGAACCTAGATGCGTAAAATGTACAGGCAAGTATCTGACAAGAGACTGCAAAAAAAAAACAGCAGATGCTAAGCCGAAATGTATTCACTGCGGTGAACCACATCCCACCAACTACAGAGGCTGCACAGTAGCCAAGAAACTACAACTATTGAAAAATGAAAAAAATATAAAGAAAATACACCAGCTGATAAAAAAAACTACTGCCAATGAAAGTGTTTTTTCAAAGCACGTGTCCTATTCCCTAACAGCTAGAGGAGCGCAAACTCAGGCACAGCCTAAGCCTACACTTCCAAATAATAATAACCTAGATGACAAGCTAAATAAAATTAGTTATGTACTTTATGGTGTCACTTGATGACAGATTAAAGAAACAGAAACATAGCTCCAAGACACCTACTTCAAAATGCCCGTAAAGTTCAACTCCCTCAAAATTATGGCATGTAACGCCAATGGACTCTTTCATCATCAAAATAAATTAAAGGCTGTTTTAACTACATAAAAAAATGATGTCTGTCACTAATCTGAGACACACTTTACTAAAGAATCTTTCATCCAAATTAAAAACTATAAAGTTTTTCATACGCTACATCCAGACAATACAGCTAGAGGAGGTAGTGAAGTCATAATAAAGGACAATATTTCTCATTTTGAAGAACACAAGATCGAGGAACAAGAGAATCAAATTGTAGCTGTATGCTTCAAAACGAAACGATATCCAGTTACCATATCTGCCATATATTGCCCTCCGAAGTATGCACTGAAAGCAAAGTAATACAGGAGTTTTTTTGGAGCAACTTGTAAACAGGTTTATCCTAGGAGGTGATTTCAATGCTAAAAACATATACTGGAGATCCAGACTTACAACCACCAAAGGTAAAGAATTACTATGCGCCACCAAAGAAACCAAATGTAATGCGATTTCAACGGGGAAGTCGACCTACTGGCCGACCGATACCGACAAAGTTCCAGATCTTATCGATTTTTTTATATATAAAAACATATCAAATAAATTCATCAACATTGAGGAAGGATATGATATGAGTTCGGACCATTCACCATTAGGTTTTAATAAGCAAATTACATTTAAAGAAAGTAACGCGATTTTAGTGAATAAGAACACAGACTGGGAAAGCTTTAAGCTAGACCTAGATGGCATCATAAACCTAAAAGTTCTAAAAATCGCTGAACAGCTAAGATTAGATGAGGAATAGGAGGGGGAGGGCTGTAATGTTCGAAATTTGATCTTTTTGACAGGCACTGCAGACAACCAACTAGTGTTTATAATATATACATTACATTTCTTTACATAGTTATTGTTAATTAGTTTTATATAGCTGCATTCACCTCTAATTATTATTATTTAATTAGGTAGATAGCTCTAGCTAATCCCAAATGTGTGTTTTGCTGACTTTTTACTGACTTATTATTAGTTATTGTCCCTATGAAGCCAGAATATTGAAAGTGAAACTTTTTGTGAAAATCACATTTTTCAACCTAACTGCTTAAATATGTGATATCTATATTCGAGCACAATATTGCAACTGCCATTGTAAAGATAATACCTATTATTAAATATTATGCTACAGTTGCAAATTTTACTTTTGAATGACTAGGATCTGGTAAGTGACAAGCTAAACATTGCATATACTTTGAACAGTTTTTTTGTTGTTGCTAATACCACAGTTACGGTATTACAACAAATAATATATTGTAAGCACTATGAGTTGCCAATAATTGTCGTTTTTATTGCCTCTTGTAAAATTTTAAAAATGCCGCTTACAATGCTATGGCTTTATAGGGACGAAATGTTTATTGAGTCTATTTTGAACTTGATTTACACTGGTTGAATTTATCATTTCACTTGACGAGACTTCCACATCTTCACTACTCGTTTTGAAAGGAAGTGCTTTGAAAGGAACTTATCACTGCACTTGGAAAAACTGTTCCACATATTTACTACTCGGTTTGTAAGGAATAGCTTAGAAAGGAAATTATCCCTTCACTTGGGCAAAACTATTCCACATCTTCACTACTTGGTTTGAAAGGAAGTGCTTTGAAAGCAACTTATCTATTGACGTGGCAAAAATATTTCACATCTTCACTACTCGCCTTGAAATGAAGTGCTTTGAAAGGAACTTATCACTTTACTTGGGAAAACTGTTCCTCATCTTTACTACTCGGTTTGTAACGAAGCATTTTTAAAAGAACTTATCTCTTCACTTGGGGAGAACTGTTCCACATCTTCAGTACTCAATTTGTAAGGAACTTATCACTTCACTTTGGAAAACTGTTCCTCATCTTTACTACTCGGTTTGTAACCAAGCATTTTTAAAAGAACTTATCACTTCACTTGGGGAAAACTATTTCACATCTTCACTACTCAGTTTGTAAGGAAGTGTTTTGAAGGAACTTATCACTTCACTTGGCAAAACTATTCTACAACCTCGCTACTCGGTTTGAAAGGAAGTGATTCATAGGGTTGATTTTTATAGGCGTGTTTCATTGATTGAGTGTTGCTTTTCTCTAAGGTGAGTGTTAATGTTCATCCTGTATATCGACTGTACTTTCGATGAGCTCACCTCTGTCCCGTCTCGCTTTGAGAGAGGCAGTCTGAGGATTTATAGCCTTTCCTCATAGCCCAGTCGTTTTGATTTGGATCGGCATGCGGGGCACACTTCTTTATACTTTCCCAAAGAGATCTATATCTTTGTAGAAATAGGGGCTCTAAATTTGGTAAACTTGTATATTTTCAAGAACAATTAAAGCAATAGTTTTTAATATAATAGGTACATATTATACGACTATACCTATGTTAGAATCATTAGCAAATTGGTGGTACTGCGATGCTAATGTATTATTTTGAAATAAATAAATAAAAAGATTAATAGCTGTGGCATTTTCAGGGTTATGTTAACTATGAAGTAGTAATAGTGTAAAATATTTTATTTATTGTATGAATTTAATGTACTCACTAATGATACATCCTCATCAAGTTGAAATCATTCTAACCAGATACTTATCGCCTGTTGTTTTTTGCTGATCAGGAGGTGTGCTGTGATGGAGTGCGGAGTTGTGCCCTAATCGTTGCAGCCCGACATGGCAGGGAAAACGCCGTCAAGATATTACTTGAGAAATTTATGCCGCCGCTCAAGTTGGAGACTGAAGGCACCGTCAAATTCGACGAGTATGTGATCGAAGGTATGCCAATGGTATATGTTAGCAAATAGGAGTGGATTAGATTTTATCGTCTGCAGACAGATATCTATATTTAATGTATTCGCTAGATTCTACTATACATGTGCTTAAGCGTCCTACATGTGGACGAAAAGAATCTGCGTAATCACTCCTTTTGCCAATACTGGACTATGCTGATGTGGCTTACCCACCACCCCAGGATGTTAAATTAATTTTCTTACATTCCACGTACCTAGCTCCGCCAAATGTCCATCAGTGTCCAACGCTTTAACAACGAGGCACTGGTCAACCCGGTGGGCCTGCATCACTCCATGACTGCCGGATTTAGTCGGATTACTCCATCCTCCAGTCCTGTTACTGATTTGAAATCGCTTACGCGGTCTCTACCTGATGTAAGCGGTAATTTGATTCTCGAATTTATCGCGGATCCGAGGCATCCTTTGCCTGTCATTATCACTCGAGATCGGGCGGCCAAAGGATCGTTTTAAGGATAAGTGACATTGGGCTAACACCTATGCCCGCTGTCATAGGACACTTACGTTTCCAGGCTCCCTTGGTTATTTTCCGATTGAACAGTGTGGCCAGCAAACCGTCCAGCTCATCGACCGCCCAGACTCGCTCGAGGTTTTCCCCCGATCTGCACTTCGATTCCAACTGCAAATGGCTGCAGTTTATAGACCACAGGCAGGGGTCATGACAGCCTTTCCAGTTTAAGTACCTCTTCATATAGGTTATCAGATAGGAGCCAAACCGCGAGTTAAGCCGACCAAAGATCACATAAACAAGCTGCATGGGACATTTAGAGACCAAACCAAGTGGAGATGTACAGTTTATAGGTTCCGCCGAAATATTATAGGAGAGGGGGGGGCTCATGCACCTAAAATGTGGCTACAACTGTCGGGGAGAGGACGCACAGCCTACTCGTCGGGGTTTAGTTTAAACATCCAGGGCAGTTTGAAGAAATTAAATGAATTATAGTTGGTACGGTGCTAATGGAGGGATGTTACAGGGGCCACGGCGCTGTGGTGCGCGGCGGGCGCGGGCCACCTGGCCGTGGTGAAGCGGCTGGTGCGCGCCGGCGCGGACGCGGACCACGCCACGCGCACGCGATCCACACCACTGCGCGCCGCCTGCTTCGATGGCCGCCTGGACATCGTCCGCTACCTCGTGCGGCACGGCGCCGACCTGCACAAGCCCAACAAGTACAACAACACCTGCCTCATGATCGCCGCCTACAAGGGACACCTGGAAGTGGTCAGTCTCCCTGAGCCCCCGAGTCCCTCCCTTTCTCCTTCTTCCTCCCCTTCCCCTCTCCCCTCTCTCTATCCTTGTTATTAACGGCGATTAGATAACGAGTAAGGGTTGTCTCCAAATGCCCCCTCGCACCTCAGCCGTCTTTCCTTCCAGAGATTATTCTGTTTAAAGACGTACGATGATCTGGCTGGGAGAGGACGCCGTTATTTCTTTATCCGTCATTATGACAAACTGACGTATTGATGGATAAAGTTTTTTTGTCTTTATTTGTTTTAGAAACAAAACAGAATGTCTATTCAAAAATTTTATTACCGATACTGGCTTTGTTCTGATTATAGATAAGAATTATTATAATTAATTCATATTTAATTGATTTTTGCGGTTTAGACGGTATCCGCTGAATAGAAAATAATGTAATGGCGTTCCTGCGAGCTTAAAGATTATGTTGTTTGAATGCTTTCTGCCACATTGAAAAAGAAGAAAAACTGCCTTTAATGTAAAATTGAATGCCTTGAATGCCGTGTACTAGATTAAAAACGAGTAATAACTCAGTCATTGTACGTACGAAGAATTACAACCGACCAAATCCAAAGTCACTTGAATTGAACTAAAAACAGCTTCGGATCGTTCAGGTTGTATGTTAACTAATAAAATTAGTTAAAATAGTTCACATTGGATTGACAATTTTCCCTTGATCATAAAATGGATATTTTTTAACCGAAAATTTACTCGAAAACTCTATGTTTAACTGTTGTAGTTGTATCCGTTCCGCTTAACTTGATCCGGTGGCTTTAACCGATAAACTCAAATCCACGTTTCGTCGAATGTACATGTTTACCCGTCTGTTTTTAAATTGATTTATGCCGGTTAAACGCATTAATGTCTTACTCTCAATTTCCCGTTGTTTTTTTATTAATTTTAAATTGTTATAATTTAGTGGAAAATATTTTTTTGGTATGTAGTATATTTAATATTTTGTCTACTTATTGTTGTACACTGCATATTTTCCTGAATTAAAACAAAGTAAATTGAAAATTACTTCCCTCGGTAAACTGTTCCACATCATCTTTATACCCGGTTTGAAATAAAGCGCTTCGTCTGGTTGGTCTCAAAAGAGGTGCTCGCGAACGTCATGGAATGCTCTCTGAGAGGAGCATGTATCGGTGTTCATCCTGTGTACCGACTGTATATTTACTGTATCAACATAGTCGGTAGTTAGAAACTTGAACGTTTCGATCGAGTCACCTCTGTCCCGTCTCGCTTTGAACGAAGGCAGTCTGATGATTTTTGGACCGTCCGTAGTATTACGTAGAACGAGCCATATAGTCTGATGCATGCTGTGCGTTTGTTTGTTTGTCCGTATGTCCGAAGTTTTCCCGTGGTCCGAATTTGACCAAATTTGGTATGCAGCCTCCCTGGGTGACCCTAAGCACCACCGGGTGACAACAAATTCGATTGAGATCCCTGCAGGTGCTGCTACAGAAGCATCCTGGTTTATATGGCCTGGAGGAAGATCTGATAAATAGCTAGAGCAAGCATAGCGTATATAGGTATTTTTGGAATCATGGTGACGAGAGAAACATGGAATAGGTTTAAAGCCATATTTGATAAGTCAGGGATTACCAATCAAGGGACGGGCCAAAGTTGCCGATGTATATCGCTACTTTTCCTGTTATTAGTTTTTCCTCAGTCCTTTCATTTGGATCGCCATACGAGTCGCTCTTCTTTTTGGTAATTTGGTAACTATATTCAAGCAGCGGTCTTGTATATTTTCAAGAACAATTCGGGACTTATGCAATGAAACGCTTTGGGTATGATGTAGAAATGAGAGTATACTCTTTTTGCAATGGACATGATTTAATGCTTCTATTTGAGAATGGTTTCCTAAGGAGTTTAACCCTGGGATGGTTATCTAAATGATAGTTAAACTTAATGATAACTAAAATACTTTCTCCCCATATTTATTAGTGAGAATCGAGGAAGAATATCAGCCCAGAGAAATACTTCTTTTTTACGACATTTATCTGTTATTCTGTCTGTCTGTTCGGTACAAGTTTTGCAATCATTTTAATTTCCCAATATCCTATCATATTGAAATTTTGAACACACCTTTGGTTCTGAAGACAATACAATCAGTATATTCAATATTACGATAGATCCAATATGGCAGCCACCACAAAATGGCCGATTAACTTTCTGTTTACAATTTTCTCGACATGGGTATCAGATAAAAGGCTATGACAAATAGAATACAATAAACCATGTTACTTCGTTCTAAATTCAATTTTATGGCCACTACAAAATGGCGGAATAGGTAGGGCATACTTTTTAGTGCGTTTTAAAAACATGGTGGATTAAAAAAAATCTAATATATTATTTTTTATTAATCTAGGTGCAGTTTCTTTTGGAAAAGGGCGCACAAGTTAATACAAAAGCCAATTGCGGAGCAACCGCTTTGCATTTTGCTGCTGAATGCGGACACGTTGGCGTCGTAAAGGCGCTCCTAGACCATGGTGCTAAATTATCGAGAAATGACGGTGGTAAGAAAATTATTTTAACAGGCAGGCACCTTAATCTGATAAGCCTGAGTCCGTGCGTGCATTACAATTTTTGTGGAATAAGTCCAGTTTTAACGATATTGATCGTTCTATTACCCCGAGGCGAAACGCAGAGACTTAACGACGAAGACAAATCTACTTACCAAGCTCCACCTAAGCCCTTAAGAGACCAACTCCTTACCGCGAGGCACTGGGAATTTTCAAACCCAGTGGGAATCCTTACACCCTTACTACCAGATGCGGATCAGATTCCTCCGATGCCCCGTCGGGTCACAGGTCCGAGGTCGCTTGCGCGGTCCTCTACCTCTAAAGCGGTATCCCTAACTGGGATGTAGCGGATACGGG
>JAOPUG010000053.1:13897486-13913522 GCA_027564375.1 Micropterix facetella | reverse complement strand
CATTCCAATATTAGGACAGAGGTTATAGTGTTATTTGCCAGGGCTTGCAGCACGGAGGCGCTGTCAGAGACAAATTTGTCAATGACTTTAAAAATAGACTTATTCCACAAAAACTATAATGCAAGCACGGACTCGGGCTCATCATCTTAAGCTGCCTGCCTGTTAAATATAATAATAATAATAATAATATCCAATGGATATGATGACTACCTAAGACGTTCCTCAGCTTTTCAGATCACATGTTTAGCAGTTGTTTTTTAAGACTTTTAGAACGGTCAATTTTGGGTTTTTTATAACAAGACTACATCCCTTTTGGTTTTCCTCCAAGATTCCTTCTTTTTTTGCTTTCAATGCATTTTGTCCATCAATATAATATTATGGGAAATGGGTGGCTGGAAAGTGGCATAGTTTAATTTAGCTTATAATAATTAGTTACAACCACATTCATTTAACATGATCAAAATGCCCTCTATATTGGACTTATGTAAATTTATTTATTATTACTTCGGCCCACCCCGAGGGGGGCCAAATCTTACAATCATGCGAGGGTTTGTTACTATGTACGATAACTCGAGTAAACTCCGTCCGATTTAAAAAATTCTTTCGCCAATAGTTATGGTGAATAGTTATGGAATAACGCCAATAGTTATGGCGATAGTTATGGTGAATTCACAGAGCCCAGTAAGTGATTAGAATTCAGTCGATAGATGGTGATCGAAAATTCTTTTACTTGTGACAGTGACTGCATTAGGAGTTAGGGTTTAAGAGTTGATAGCTGATACATAAGTAACGTCGGCTTTGTTCGATTTTCACTCTTTCGCTCCTTATCACTATGTACTAACTAGTCTTCATTTGCTCTGCTAATATGCCGCTGAGCGAGCTTACAAATGAAGTTTTGATTATATGGTATTTTTATAATCATCCATTTTTCCATAAAATGACCACCAATAAAAACCACGATAATTAACAAAAGGTTACCAAGCAGTTTCGAAGAAAATTGGATTTTACAGAACCCATGTCGAGTAGCTAACTGTTTAGGTTTCCTTAAAACTTTATGGGTTAGGAAAAATTTCATGTCTTTGCTTAGAGAATGATATAGTTCTGGGGCTATTTAGAATATTTGTGTTTGGGCAAATGTTGTCCTGACTGACGGAATTAAATAATTGACACTCGTGGACATTGTTGTGCACAAATTATTTTGAGTTTGTGCATAGTCGTCTCTATATTTGTAGAATGCAAACGGCGCCTGCTTAATGAAGATCTGTTTAACCAATAGCACATGAGACTGAGAGAACAAAATATGAAGTACTACGGGCGCAGATAAGTAAGAGGCTTTTTGGATATTTGGCTATTTGGGCAGATTTTTAGCTGAATATTTGCTATTTGGTATAACACTAATTCATCGTGTTCTATGACAAGAGGACACGACAACTATGTTCTGAAGGACTTATCCCATGATTAACATCTCTCAAAAAGTTATAAATAAAATTAAACGAATTTACCGAAAGTTTCGGCACCCGACGTTTCGGCGATGTTGTAATCGCCGTTGTCCAGAGTAGACTGAAGTGCCGTCAATTGTCATCCATTGTTCTGCGGGTAGGCGGCAAACTGCTGCTATTACTGCGAAGATTATAACAGTGGTGGGGGGCGGGTTCAGCGCATGCGTATTTCGAAAATCTGTCGTGCACACAACACTCCCTTTATCTTGTGTTACGTTCTTGCGCTCGGCGATAGGAATTGAGAACATTTTACGAAGAGGGTTCCATGTAGTAGAGTTTGAAACCGTCGTCTCTATTGAAGTTCGGGGTTCTTCTTATTTCAATGGCTTCCCGGATCATGCGGGGAAAGTAAAATTGTTCTTTGGACAGCATGATGAGATTTTGAATCTGCACCCAGTGGTTGGTTCCACTATCCAACATGTGCTTGCAGATTGCCAATTTTTATCGCTGAACGTTTTTAACAGCTTTGATGTGTTTCATCAGTCGAGTGGCTATGGGCCGTTTCGTTTATCCAAGGCTAACCCACAGCTGCATTCGACTTTATACACACCTGGAGTTTGCAGAGGTATTACATCCTTTACACGCCTCAGATAGAGCTGTGTTTTGGGTCGGTTTGAAGATCGTTTTTATATCGAATTTGTTAAGCATCTTACTGCGAATTTGCTAAAGCATCTCAAAAAATTGTATTTAATTCTGGGTAAAAATTCCTATTTTAGCGGTTGAAGATGGGCTTGCAACCGCAGATAAATGAAGACAGTTCCTAAAAATTGTATTTTTTTTCAGTTTCCCCTTTTGAACCGCCGGAAACTGTGAGGCTGGCAGACGTCGGAATGAGAATCGAAGTTGGAGACAATCACTTGCAGCAACCAAAGCAAGAAAATTATCGTTCTTCGGCAATAGCAAACGCACACTCTGCAGTTTTTAGTTTGAGAAAAACAAAACTCCGCAATGGACAGACATTACTGCATCTAGCCGTCGATGCGTCCACGCCTGTTGATGACTTTCACACCAGTGATGTCTGCCAGTAAGTAGACCGCTTCAATCAGTGACTTAAAATTATATAGACCTGACATTCCATATGAATTGCAGGAAAAACTCAATGCTGTTTATGTCGTGACGAAGGGAGATATCGCCGCTGGGAGTGAGCGTAATTGCAGTACTGAAAACAAATAATTGTAACCGCGTTGGCTCTGGCTTGCTGAAAACTAATAATATTAAAACTTACTTGTAAAATATAATTCCAACTTTCAGCTATTTGTTAGAAATATTCCTGCAATTTATCCATACAAAATAAGGCATTTTAAGACTTAAAATGGCAAGAGGAAACATAACATAATTAGGCTTAAGATGGAGATGGTAATCGCACGGCTGAACTGCCGACTCATACTTGCCTGTCACCAAGAAGCCAGCTGGCCTTTTCCGCATCTTATCGTTCTTCAACCGCTGCCGACGGTCGTTATATTTATACATCAGTGCAGTTTTACTTGCACGTTCAGGATTCCATACCTTGTGTTGGAACAATGGGTTGAGAAAGAAAAGAAATGGGTTTATAAAGATGAAACATTTTCATACAAAATTTACTCAAAGCGATGCTTTAGCATTCCATTAATGTTAATATTTTATATACACCCCTGTTTAAAAAATATCCAACCTTTGATTGGCAAAAATACACAAACAAAATAAATTTAATCTCATAAAAAGAAGTCTCCTTGGTAAAGCCCACACTGCTCCTAGCGGTTCCACCATAGTGGAAAACACTTCTGGAATAACGTTCAACTGGGCTGTCGTGTAATGTATAATATCTTTCTCGATCCCAATCGGTCATTTTCAGCCATATTGTCATCTTAAGGGATTAGCCAAAAATCACATGGATCCATATCTAGGGAGTAGGGAGCTTCATGAATCACTAGATTGCCAGGAATGCGGGATCGTGGATGACCAAGTGTGAGGTTTGGTCAGCCACGATCCCTTGTTGGTTGGTACAAAGTCAAATTTTGGCACTGTCATTCAGAAGGGGATCCCCGCGTCTTTGGGATGGTTTGAGGAAATACCTAGAATTTTCATAGCGCCCACAGGCAATTTTTTTATCAAAATTAACCATTTCATGGAAAATTTAGCAGGACTCTGCTACTTCGGGAAATTTGAGTAATTTTTCATATTTCACAGGCATTTTTTTTTTCTCCAAAATTAAATATTTCTTTTGGACAAATATGGCCCTCCACGGTGGGTTCCGTGGGTGCCTAGTTATGCCACTGTGATGATGTACAATTAAATTGAAAAAAATGTATAGTTTAATAAGAATTTATTTCTTTCATTGTAGATTTCCATGTGCTCGAACGGCGCGTCTTCTGATAACGTGCGGGGCGGATGTGAATGCTTTCGATGATCGTATGCGCACTCCACTCCACACGGCGGTGGAGCCTTCAACATCAAACGCCGCTACGGGTAGGCGGATTCATTATTACCTCTATTATTAAATTACAGATATGGATAATTCGTACCTATCACCGTAAGCGTAAGCAAGTGGTTCAAATTGAAAATCATTCCAGTGACATTGCTCAGCTCAGTGACATTGTATAATAGATCCAACCCCCAGGGTCATAGGTTCACCATAGAATTACGTACATTCTTTTGCTGGCCGTTTAGGTCAAACTGAGCGAGTGGTGAATAAAATAAAAACCGCAGAACAATTCATCATTCGCCTCACCAGATACCTGTCGCAGGGCGCTCAGCCTTGCGTCGCCACACCCAGAAAGCTGGGTTAATGGGCCCGGCTCACATGAAGCACCGCTAAAGGGCATTTGCCCATCAGTAGACGTCACGGGCATCAGAAAATGTCCGTCGACTGACTCACGATGATCACTCATCAGTACAGCGGTGTTTGCGTTGACGAAAACATTGCATCTCTTTCGCCTCTCAAACGATATGCAATTGTTGTTTTTTCACACCTGCTACCTTGAACTTCCATAACTATAATTAAAACTAAATTGTCTTTCTGTCATTTATTATTGATCGGATATCTTGTGTGGTAACCCTAAAGGATAATAAACTGATAGAATATTTTTTTACAAACTCAACTCCTAATCGGCAGTGCATAAAGCCTTAAATCATTCATTGATTCCTGTCCATCAGAGGCCTTATTTATTTATTCAATAAAGGGTAAATGCCATTTATACATATTGATCTTAATTGTTAGATATAAACCAAATACAACTTATGAAATAATCTACTGTTAGTATATTCCTCATTATCTTGAAATTGAGTTTAGACCATATAAAGCAGGCTATGTTTTAGGTGGCTTATCGACCATCCACACATATACACCACACTGCATTTACCACCCTCCCAAATGGACCATACTAGCCCATGTCATTGCGGCAGTTCACAAAGCGGTTGCAGGCCCTCCACGACCCAGAGCATTGTCGGATTATCCACTTTCCCACAGTCCAGACCATGCGCACATGGATATTAATATGGTTTCTTCTCCTTTGCTCGAGTATAGAGAAGCGTGGCATTCCCATCACGATAGCGGTGTACAGCTGAGGAAAGTATCCATACTTGCGCATGTACAAGTACCTCAGGAACCTACTCTGTATCCATCTCCATTTATGAGGAATGAATGGCTTTGTGTGGGCTCTAGACCATCTAGCAGTATTCCAGGATGCTCTTCATATATTTGATGTGTATATCAGCGATATCGCATTGCAGTTATGGGTGCGGCTAATTCTAAAAACTAAACCAAAGGTCTCATTCGGACATTTGCATATGTCACTCATGTGTTGGTGGTAGGAGTGGTGGTTGTTGAATGCCACACCAAAATCTTTCAGTTTGGTCATGTGCCTAATGTCATCAGCTCCTATTATATATGTAGTTGTATATGAGAGGACCTACAGCTCGAGTGTATGACATCGACACACACTTTGCGAGGTTGAAAGATCGGCTATTGCTAACCACCCACGTAAGTAGTGCGTCAATGTCCAACTGCAGTAGTTCACACTCCTCGGGTGGTCTCACTTCTCGATACAGCTTGATGTCAATGGCGTACAATAGGATGTTACTATGCCTTGCAACCGCAGAGATATCGTTGATATTTAACTTCGAAATGATATTAATTAACTTCCATTAAATTGACAACATTGCTTATGTAATTGGGGTCAATACTTCTATTAATTAAAAATATATTTTCTAAATTTCCTTTGTAGAATGGCAACTTCCTGGTTAAGGGGAAGTATAATACAGGGTGGCCTATATGAACATGCTTTTTTCAAACTTCTTGATCTCGAAAATACCAGGCGGGGGAGGCATCGGCGGTTAACTACATTCGCACCAATTTAGTTTCTATGAAGCAGTTAATGGGACAACACATTGCTTTTTGCGTTCGGCGCCTTTTAGCAAAGTAACTGTTCTTACCGTTCTTAGACTGTGCACCGTTTGTTTCGTTTGGAATATTGTTTAACCAGTAACAGATACTGCCCTAGTGTAAATTTAATTAAAATTTTGATAAGCGATTTGAGGAGACCGTATCGAAATTTAAACTGAGAGGCAGGGAATGCCTACGAATGTCTCGTTTAGACGAACGCATACAAGTAAGAAGTTCGGTGAGCGATAATCCTCATATGTCCACTCAAAAACGGTCAGCTGGACTGCCTCGAACATCGTTACAATTAATTTTATTGCTGGATTTCAAGTTTCACCAGTACAAAATACAGCTGGTACAGGATTTTAAAAAAGATAATTCTCAATCACGGCTCAATTTAGCCAATGAATTTCTAGGAATGCCTCGGATACTCAACAATATCAGAAATCGGATCGATCTCACGACAAACACTTCAGCGAGTATTCCAAACCTTTCGTGGCAGGTTGGAAAAGTATCGCAGTGGTGAGGGGCATCATTTCGACTATCTCATTTTAAAATGATAAATGGCAATTATTTATGTGTATATTGATAATTGTAAATAAATAAAGTAGTAATCCGAACTTTTCTCATTTTTCAAAAAAGCTCGAGCTATGGGCCACTCTGTAGAATGTTTTCTCTCTCCGCAGTTGAAGAGTTTGTTACTTACGCAATATTCATTGCTAATGTTTTTGATTATCTGTTATTAACCTATTGATTTTATCCTGCAGATGTTTCCGCATCGGATGAGGCTATAAGTTCTGTTGTTAAGGCACTGATTGAAGGTGGAGCTCACTTGGACGTTGTGGATGAAAGGGGCATCACTCCTTTGGCAGCAGCTACAGGAGGTATTCATTTCTATTAATAATTCTCATTTAATAAATTCAAATGTGGATAAATGACTAGTAGGACAATTACCCGGGGTTCAGTGAAATAGCAAGAAATGAACCCTTGTCAGATATCATGGAGAAATATTTCGCACTCGGAGATTTACTGGCAAAATAGCGAAAAAAAAGTCTAAATACCCATAATAAAAATTTAATTTCCGTGGAAATATTAATTATACAATTTTCAGAAATAGGGAGTAAAGAGTTATATCTGGATCAAGGGCTGTGTATCCGAGACGCTCAGAAAAATGATAATGCTTAGAGACCGAATCGATTTATTTGAAATCTCTCGGTGTAGAATAAAAATGTCGTGTAGAATAAAAACTACCAAATACGGAATAAAATCGATTTTATGTAAAAGTTAGTCCATGTTTTTAGGTATATTTAGAAGAAACTACGGTTATTGAAATCGAAATAAAAGAATACAATTTGTAATATTTTATTCTTTTCAAAGCATTGGAAGTACAGTAGAACCTTGATTAACCATCAGTAGTCAAAATGGGACGGGTGATGAATATCGGAAATAGACTAGTAATAGAAAACAGGAGATTACATAGTACCTAGTAGTAATTCTATTATATTTTAATTACTTTTTCCAAAATATTGGAATTGTAGAAACACTGAATATATGGATAAATTGGACACTAGCCTTCTACGCAAGAAATTTGGAGTGATAGGATATTCAATCGTGGCTGTGAACTCTCTTATATTTTGAATCATGAAAAAGTACACTTATTTTTAAACTGCACCGGCCTCAGAATTCCGCTAAGTGACTAGGGCACCTAAATAATATATGTATTTTAAATATTATTAATCACATTTTTTGCCAGATACTAATAAGAAAGGGCCGGTGGTGTCCAAATTTCGCTGCTTAACAAACGTTTATCAAAATTGGTACATAGTGGCTAGGTAACAAAATTGGTACATAGTGGTTAGGTAACAAAATTGGCACATAGTGGTTAGGTAACAATATTGGTACATAGTGGCTAGGTAACAAAATTGGTACATAGTGGTTAGGTAACAAAATTGGTACATAACGTAAATACAACTGCGGAAGATAAGGCGACTCTTTTAAATAGAAGCGTAAGATGCGGCTTTTATTGGAGTGAAATTTGAAGCGACACGGGCGTGGTCGGTTTCAGGTCCTGGGGAGTCTCTGCTGCGCCTGCGCCGGCCGTTGCGGCTGTCGTGTGCTTGTGCGGCGGCGCTGCGGGGCCGCCGTGCGCGCTACCGTCGTGCCGCCGTGCCGCGCGACCTGCACCCCTTCCTGCGCGCGCATGGCGTGCACGCGCGCGACTAACTCCCACTTCGCTCCCGTTTCCGCCGCTAGCGTCCTTCTTATGCGGTTACTTTTTTCCTCGGAGCGTGTACATTAAGACTCGTCGTTCCATCGTTAATTAGTAGAATATCGTCGGAGTAATGTTGCTCCGATTAATTTGACAGTCTGCGAGCCAATTGTAGTATGCCTTGTATCATCGGATGCACGCAAATCAGATTAATGCAAATCCCGAGAAGGGGAAGATGCGACATCGCGAGACGGCCGACGAGACAGAGCGATAACCTGCGTCGAAGTGTCGGTCGTCTGCAGACAAGAAGAACCGGCGATGGAGGGAATCTATGGGCGAAAAAAATAGCATCCTGCGAGGCCAATGAAGCGGTTTAAAAATCATCGATTCCAAAACTTAACAAAGAATTCTAATTCTACCAACTCTGAGTCATCGTAAATGATGCCGTTGGAGCGGAGATGGATATCGTCTCTCGTAATAGTCAGTTTTATCTAGGAAACTGAAGCTTCAAATATTCAATACAAATGTCTATTCCATCTTGCCATATGGCTTAGAGATGCGGAAGCATGGCTCTACCCAGAGCGTGGGAGGGTAAGGAGCTACACTCCAGAAATGCACGACTTTCAGTTATGCTCCATCTAGCTCCATATCCCAGTAAGAGGTTTGTTTTGCTTAACGTGCATTACAGTACAAGTATTTGTAAATCAATGGCGTAGGGCTGTTCTGTAATTGGACTTTTTTAAAATGGAGAAAATAAAGACAGAAAGAACTGAACTCTGCGGGTTGACAACAGTAAACTTTATCCCATCGACTCCCAGCCAATCGCAGCACAGCTGTCAAAATTGTTTATGTCCTGTTTATGATTATCTGATATTTTGCTGTATGTGTGTATTTTGTTAGTTTTCTATTGCAATCAGCACACATCCAGCACACAAATCTAACCTCAAAATTTTTGACATTTCAGTTAACGGACGCTAACCAGCGCTTGGGGCTTTGTTAAGAAAATTAACCGACATTAGCTTAACGACATGTGATACAAACGAATTTTGTATTTAACCATGGCTTGGACTATTAGCAGTGAATATCCTTTTTAACCTGAGCAGTTTCCTGACAAAGGGGGTAGTTTTTTTATAACAGGATTTTCGTAAGTCCGGCGAATGTCTAGGCACACCGGATGCGCTTAGCGATTATTTTTCTTAACCTGAACAGTGTCCTGACAAAGAGGCCACTTTATTTAGCCTCTTATGGAAATATTTAGAGTGCAGTCATGCTTAAAGAACATTAAATGCGTTACTGTAATAAAGCAATGTCGGAAGTGAATTTTCTGTCATCCACAGTGCATTTAATATCATCTGTGACTGATAAGAGCTGTGGTAGTGCCTAGTAGTCTAGTGATCTAGGTACAGAATTAGCCAGAAAAGGAGTCAGTTGACTATATACAGTGCTTCCTAAAACAGCCTAAAAATTTCTGGCAATGTCATCATCTAGGTGGAAAGGTTTTATTTAATTTCGCTTCATTTTCAACCTGCGGTAACATCTGACGTGCAGCGAGAATAAGCATGTGTGAAAAACAGATTGATTTGATTTGTGCGCTTCATGATGCAAAGTGAACTACAATGGGCTTTTGGGCTTTCATAGATCGTCGCTCGAATTATATTAAAGTTTGAATTGGAGCGGGTCGATCTTGATTTTCATTAGGTAGCTCCTAAGTGTTATCGCGAGACGTATGGACTTTTATTATCTACAAAATAGCTAAAATTATTTGGTGTCTCAATACTGGGGCGTGGTATTATAACTTGAGAAGATATTTAACAATATCCAAAATTGCAGACTCTTGATTCCATGCGTGATTACTGCCAAGTTACCAGTTATTATTAATATGTTACAGCGATTTTACGTTGTTACATTATGCATCATTCTATTAGAGACCTACGAAATTGAAATAATAAAAATAATTTTGAATATTTTATAGAGATACAAGTTCTTTGTTTCATTCTTGTCAATTGCAAAAAAAAAAAGAAATTGTATGTAAACCAGTGGTATATTATATAGAAAGACTGGATTGGCCTTATCGTAAATGTGATCGTAAAGTGAATCTATTTCAAAAAAAATTCTATTTATTGGTTATATATGAACTAAAATTGACATATTATTGATTATTTGATAAGGGTGATTTTCTCAATTACATTCAATGGCTTATTTGAGGTTTTGAGCATGGATGCCATGATATTCTTCAAGGGCATTGAAATCAGATTGCAATGGCTTCACCAAACATATCCGGGGCCATTAATAGTATTGGAGGGTGTCAGACAAGGACGGTACTAGTGAGCGGCCGCTCTACAGTTGTCCAGCACGCGTTACATTTCTGCTCGCTACAAGCTCTCATCAGCTAGTCTGCAATGACTAGGATGCGGAGTCCCGCTCCGACCTTCCTCTCTACTTATCCATATTCTGTAGGATGGTTTCAGCGGCGCTTTCGAAGCTCTCTATCTAGCTCAGCACTGATCTTGGCAGGCCTAGATTCTTGAAGATACTGTAGAGTGGCTTCGCTAGTAGTCCTCAGGCTTCCACGGCAAAGAGATCAGTGTTGAATACGTTTCTGACTATCCGGTCTACTAAGTTGCAGTACTTGTTTATGATCCTTCGGTATGTTAATCTCCCATGGAACTGTAAGTTCAACAAGTATTATATCCTTTGTCATCTTGGAAAATATGAGTATGCCTGGTCTGTATGCTGTGGTACATATTTCTGAAGGCGTTTGGTAATGATTCTCATGTGTGTCCATCAACAATTGCCAGTCCTTTACTGCTATCAGAATTGAGGAAGGTTTAGTCCTATTTTTGGACAGCTTTTTGGCTCCAGTTTTCACAAAGTTGACATTCTCAAAGATGTTACTGGTTTGTTCTCTTCTGGTCCGTGCAATAGATAGGCTAATGGCCTCTCTGATGATTTGGAGACCATTATTATGGCTAGGAATTTGGCCTCGCAAGCAGTATTTTGCATACACATATCAAGTGTTTGGCAGTGCCTACAGACTCCTTGCACGACTGGCATAGTTTATTTGTAGACTTGCACATTTAGGTAAAACTTGAGCAGCTCGAGATCAGTTGTATATTATGGATATCCACTTCATTAAAAGAGGGATACAGAAGTCACACACAGTTACAGTCAGTCTGCATTTCTAGGTTCAACGTGTTCAGTTTAAATCCATGCTCCATGTCCTCTTGAGCAAAATCTTTTAGTATTTCTTTATCAGGTCCGTGCCTGGGATAATTTACAGGTTCGGAAATATCACCTGAATTACTACCTTTATCATCTTTATTTTAGTCTATCGATGTCTGACACAAATAGCCCAAAACCGACTGGTTTATGGGCTGAGTATGAGATTTGAATCCATGAGTTTCATTGCCATTAAAGCCATTATTTTATAACTCTTTTTTTTAAAACTAATTCTTCGTTACCTGAGAATAATGGCACGGGTCTAAATGTTACTGAAAGATCGCTTTACAATTTGATTCAGTTTTTTTTTAATTTCCAAGGACAGTTTTGTTTGAATAAACTCTTTCTATCTATTTCTCATTTGTAATACTATTGTATTAAGTATAAAATAAAAGTGGGTCCGTCATCTTTGACAAGTTTAAAATCTAATTAATTTAATATTGTCTCTGTCTAGAATTGATTTTGTAATACAAAATGTTTAATCTATCGTAATAATGAATATTCTCTGAATTAAAAAGTTGACATGAGATTTTCATTGACCCTCTTTAAATGAGAATTCGTTAGATTTTGATGAACCTCCCTTCCCTCCATTTTGAGTTTTTCTAAATATATGACTCCAATGGTAAGGAAACTCACCGGACTTATCCTGAAATTTATCCCATTCATAATTTCCCATTATATTTTTCTCACACTTAACATAAAGTCTTACATTTATTTTATAAGAATAGCTTATATATACACATGTTTGGTTTTACTCAATTTATTTTTACAACCACTTGGGTTGCCTTTTTCAGCCTATTGCATCGTCTGTCTCTCGTTTTCTTGACCATGTCATATCGTTACTTCACTTATTGTGCCTTCCGATGTTTCACGCTTCCTTTCTCTCACTCATTTGCCGTCTCTCTTTCCTTCAAAGTGTGTTGATCTGATTTACCCCTTTCGTTTTTTTTTTGACATTTATCGTTGGATTTTTCTCAGGCGACAAGGCCCATCCAGTCATTATTATATTATATCTCCTGGTGTAATTTACTTTCTTAGTTTTTGTCTCCTAAGATAAAGGATTTAGTGTCGGAAATAAAACTTGTCAATGAGGATGATATGGAGTATTCCAATACACTAAATACTCTTTTCGAAAGTAGCAACTACTTCTTCAGCAGTAATGTTTAAAATATCGAACGTTATTACTAGGTAGTTTGAATTTATTAGTCTAAAACGTTATTTGACTTGACATCTTATCAACTCTAAGCCAAGTAGGAACTGTGATAATTTACGATATACATATATGTGACTTGCGATTGTATACCTCTGAGTTACAAATGTTTAGATGCGGAAAAAATTACCTTACTAAAAAAAATGCTTTAAATTTTTCTTGATTTTATAACATTTTTGTCTACTGTCCTCCCCGATTAAGTCATTCTAGTCTATGCACAAATTAATATAGCAAAATAGATTTTGGTAAAAAAACTAATTTTAGACCTAAATACCGTGCTTTTGATGCAATATAAATCCTACATTTAACTATCAGAGACCACTATAAAACTTTAAAAAATATATATTTTCTCTCTAAATATAGCGAATCAGAATATTACTGTTACAATATATTTTTGGTGCTGTCAAGATATTTAAAAGTGGAATAATATTTTATTACTAAAAAAATCTCAAACCGCTTAAGTCGCCTAATGAAATAGAAACACACATCTGCTGTAATTGAAAATTATAGATGTGCCAAATTTTTTAAATAAAATTTTAGATTATATTTCAACGGCTTGTTTATGCTCAAATTTTAATAGGAACCATAGACCATAGAAAATGTACCACATGCTCCGTTTTAGATTAAACGATTAACTCATTGCAATTTTTATTGCTTAAGTAAATAAATATATATGGACTGTTGTTGTTTATGTACATAATATTTATGTTTAAAGAAAATATTCACCATTATCAAAGTATGCGATATGTATTATACAATATATATGCGATAAGACCTTAAAATTGTGGACTGTAATAAAGAAATTGTATTTTATTGTTTTGTTTTTATTTATAACTTTAGCTTCAGAATGTTAATATTATTATCGACATTATATGCAGACAGTTACAGGTGATGTACATTTATATATGGTTTTGCAATTAGGTAGGAAATGACGATTTTTGAACTGGAGGATAATTTTTGCCCTAGCAACTTGTTCTGGTAATCTGTTCTATGCATCCACTATTGTGATGGCCAAAAGGCGCTTTTTTTATTGTGACCACCCAGATGTTGATTGGTGGTGGAGGTAAAGATAGAAACTAAGGCCTTAGCTATCGTAGTATCCATTAATCTTGGAGGTCTAAATAAGATCACCTTTTGGCCGGCGAGTTTCTATTGTTGGCAGTTACAACCGTCAGCCTCTAACTCTTTCAAAAGTGTTAACCTGTGACTCATTAAAACGTTCAAAGATGCAAGAATAAATCAAATAGGGATATGATACATTTATTCAGATTGATACAGAAAATTTTCAGGCGGGGATAGAGCTAGTTGCCACTCAAATGCTTAGTCGTTAACAGGATTTTTGCAGAAGTCTGAAGGGGTTCTTTCCACCGATGAATAAAACAGATGGCCGACAGAATTTTTCAAATTGGTTATTAGTGCGTTTCTAATCGGTTAACCTTTTAAGCTTTAGGCATAGTCCAATTTCAAAAACGCTTTCTTTAATTGCATCGTGGCAAAAACGCCATGAGGCGCCATGCCAGCATAGAATCTAGCCACTCACGAAATTTTAAAAGAACACTGGAGTGCAAAGTTGTAACGGCTTGCAACCGCGTCAAAAAGAAGACATACCTAAGGGGGGAAAAAATCATTCGGCAAAAGACCTCCTCGCCCCATCGGGCATATATATGCAGGAAGCTTCTTGGTTTCATAATAACAGCCGACGTTTTGTAATAAAATGAGCCATCTATCGATCGAGGTACAATAACGACGCCAACCCTGCCCGAGTGGATGTTAGGACCAAGTGAACACCGCCAGAGTATCGCCTGGCTGAAATCGATTGCGAAACCCTTTACAACTACAGATTTCAAAACAAATTGCCTGGTTCTACTGATTTTGACTATGAGAATGCTTACCATTCAAAATGGTAGAATATTAGAATATTAAAATAAGTCGATAGGAAATAAGTTTTAATATGAGCCATTCCGGACATAATTGAGAGCCGAATGAGCGATTTGTACAATAAACAGCCATAGTTTTTAATCTAGTAATATAATTAAATCTATTTTAACACGTTTTTATTAGGTCGCTTTCTTGTTTGTCTGTTTGTCTGTCCGGTGTCTATCTGTCTGTTCAGTAAAAAGTTTGCAATCGGTTTTAAACTGACTTCTCGATATCCGATCATGTTGAAATTTTCCATACACCTTTTATTCTGGAAACGATACAATACAGTATACTTTTAGTTCGATTGATTCCGATTATTAATAAATAATAAATAAACAGTGCCATCTAGCAGTGCCAGTCCGAATTACGTTGCAAGCAAAGCGCGCTCTGCTTAGCGACGGCAGTCGCTAGGCAACGCAGCACCTTTGCAAACATAAAAAAAACTGTCAAATGCAGTGAACACTTATTGTAATGATGCTAATCTGTGTTTAGGTTTTATTTTGTAAACTTAGTGAATTAAATTTACGTATCGTGAATAAAAAGTAATTGATATCCAGTAAAGTAATTGGTCTTCCAACATATATAATTATAATACTAATATTGAATAGTGCATTAGTGACAATTTCTACAATGCTCAAGGAGATAGCCACCCAACCTAAGCGATGAGTACAGAAGTAGGTATTAGCTAAAACGATAAGAGAAGCTTCAGCGAGAATCGGAAGCAGAATCGGAATTCATTAAGTCGTGTCATATCATTCCATATGGCATCAGAATCAGAATCGCTTTAAGTCGTGTCATATTATTGCATATGGATTAAGAATAGAGGAGCTCGATTGCTCAAAACTCAGTGGCAAGACATCGTGGTATGAAGACGCAATGAAGGAGATGGAAAGAATGCGACAACTATAACCTCCAGCACCATGAATGAGTCATATATTTAAAAACGTTAGCTAAGAAGGACCTGGCATTAATTTATTTTAATATTGAAATAAAATCTGAAAATATTATTTTTTCTTGTTTCTTTGCTTTATTTTTCAGGAACATACCAATTAAACATATTACCATATTATCGGTAGATAGGTATAACAATTTTCTATTTCATATATGATCAAGTGAATAGAAACTGATATACATAAACCTGAAATATTCCACATGTCTCTGTCAATCTCATCAAGATGTTTAAAATCGATTGGAATATTTCATACATACAAGACTAAAAAGCAGAAAATAAATATTTTAATAAAAAATATTTTTTAATTTACCACGTTTTTAAAACGGACTAAAAAGTATAAAATAATTTCTCCTAGCCCCATAAAGAAAACGAAAAACGTGGGGCACATGCAATAGATAATTAATTGATGCATGAATAGCTTACAGTTCATACCTAAGTCACTCACAATTGGGTCCCAAGTTTTCATCAATCGCAATGCATCGCAAATTTATGAAAGCTCTTCAAATCCAGCATCCTGATTTCGAAAGACCGATAAGTTTCCGCATCAAAATGTGTTGGTCCATTGCCACTTCGTTCAAGCTTAAGAAAGTGTATGTTCTTGAATACAAGAAAGCCCGATCAACGATATCAAGTGTTGAGATTTGAAGATAATATAATCAATCAGTTGGAC
>JAOPUG010000053.1:13857974-13872082 GCA_027564375.1 Micropterix facetella | reverse complement strand
GTGCCTTATATATGTAAGACATCTTTTAGTAGAGACCTCAGTAGATGCTGACGTCCATTTTCACACCACTCGGAGTGAGTTCCAATTATGCGTGCATCGTATTAGATTAGCTAAGGTCCAAAAGAGTCACTTATATCTTAGTGTTAATTACTACATTCTCCTCCCTATAGGTATTAAATATTAAATAAATTGCAATTTAAGCAGAGATTCAAGGAGATATTTATAAGGAACCTGTTTGATAATTGGACAAATTTGATAAATACATCAGAAGTACGCCTGGTTATATTATTATGTACTTATTGATTTTGACTATAAGAATAATATTTATGTTAGGGAAGATTATTATTTTATTATTTTGACTTTTTAATTCTTCAATAACTTGGTTCTAATTCGGTATTCGATTTTTGACTTTGACTATATTATTTGTCTCGAACGCGAAATTCTATCGCGCCAGTTCAATTTTTTTAATTGACGCATTAGCTTCTGTCATTCTGTTATATATAATGTTTTTTTTTTGTAAACGCTGTTAGGCCAATTAAAGGAAGTATTCACGTAGCATTTATGATATTAGTTTATTCCGAAAAAGTGGATTCTCGATTATTTCGTTGTGCCTTAGCGTAGGAATAATACGCGGGCGCAGACAGGCAATGCTTAAGAAACGGTCGATTATTATAACTTGAAACGCTTGACAGATAGAATACATTAGAGATCATAAGGATGCGCGTGGCCGCTGGCAAGTTGCGAGAGAAAGAGACAACATCCACTCACCGAACAATGCTCCGTCATTTATGAAAAACAATACAAAATTTCACTTACTAACAGGGTTGCGAAATTGACTGGATGACTCCTTTTCGTGTGCATTCCTAATGTTGAATATTGCCACTCCGAAGAGAGAAATCATAATTCGAATTCTTCTTCTTCTTCTGGTGTCATGTCCTCCTAGATGGTTGGCGATAGGTAGGTAGATATTGTGTTTTGCAACTTTCCTCATAAATACTTACTAATATAATATTTATAAGTGTGATTCGATGCTTTTGGCCATCACCATGATACATAAAACATAGCGTAAAAAGTTGTTAAAATTAGTCGACTTTGATCACGACCTGGCGAAAGATCAATTCGAACGTCTATCACTACTATTTAAATAAGAGAACAGTTGTTTAACTGTCAGCTTTATAGTAATGGTGGTGCTATATTTTTATAGTTCAAACGTTTGTCATTTCAGTTGTAAATAATTTTGGATAGGTTTCTCAAGGGATAATAATATGAAACATAATAAGAAAGTAATCGCGTCAAACTACTATGTAATTAACGCAAAGAATTAGTGTAAAATATTTATAGGCATTTCGCGAGCTTGCGGTACAAATAATACATGCGATAAACAACTAAGTACCTATAACAACGTTTTATTTTCTGAATCATAACAAAGGTGATCTACAATACATTTTCCATCGATATTTATACATCAGTGGTATCGCAACGTTCTTTCGTCTTCTTCCGTCCTTCACACGCTCGCATGTTGTCTCGCTCTCGTGAATGACTAGCGCCACGCCTGGCCACCAAAAAACGTAGAATAGTTTCTCTTAGGATTTCTTAAACTAATACATTCCTAAACCAATTGAATGTATTCATATACTAATACTTTCAACCGGCTGAATATTGTTTAATAATCGACCTGTAGGATCTTTTGAATCTTACTTCTCCAAAATCACAATCGAAAATTTACTAGATTCGTCACTGTATCACTGTACCAGGCGAAGTAATCTTTCTTTTTCTTTCAGAGTGGACCTATGACTGTCGACAGTGAAGCAGAACAGATCTGAGGATAGGTGAAGTGGAGGTATGCCAGCCTCGGCTCGAGGCGATGCGCAGCTGGCCACGGGAGGCTGTGCCACACCCGCTGGCCGCTCTTGGCGCCGCAGAAGATACCTTCAGGTACAAGTCGGATCTAATAAAAACTACTTAAATTGTCTGATCGTCAATGGTTGATGGTTGAATGCTTCTAGGGTAAATCCATTATACGACGAAGTCGAACCCGAGGAGTTGCAGACGGAAGAGCCATGTCAATCGCAGAAAGAGGATCAGATCTCAGTCTCCTCGGAAAGCCACAGCGACACCAAAGAGACCACCTCTGCCAAAGGAAGACCTACCTCCATATCCTCAGGTAAATTATATAAAATATACACTACGAAACTAAAACATCTTATTTTGGTCTTCATTTGTATTCATAAAGGTGTTCTTTATTTTTAGGATACATTTATGTATATAACGAGGGGTGTTTAACAATTTATCTATCTAAGTAAGAAAGCAATAGTAAATGAAACCTATTTTATTTTTATTTTTCAATGTGGTCTCCTGACAGTTCAAATCACCTAGTCCACTTCTATTTTCCTGCCTGTGCCTGCCGAGATGCTTATACCAAAATTAAATCTTCGATTTTCTTAGACATTTCTGGAGAAGATGCTGTCCTGGGTCCGCCAGTGTGTGAATTGTCTTCAATGGACTCTACCACACTAATATTTGCTTACTCCAAAATTTTACTTGATATATACTTTTAATCACCCACCGCTTCTCCAACTCGAGCGATTCTTTAATAGCACGGACAAAAATATCCTTGTAAGTTTAGAAAATGCCTAGTCTACTGCCTTTTAGTTTATGCTTAGTACACAATGAATCATTCTCACGTTGGCTACATTGTCACTTTAAATATTGAATCATCACACAATGAATCACTGACTTGAAAATGTACCCGACATTAGCAATACGCGCGGACTTGTTCACGCTCAGTATTTGCTTTTTATACCAAGGTAGATAAATTATTAAATGATGCAATAGTATCTTTCTTGGGACTTTCTGATTTTGAGTGTCTCTAACTTCTCTGCTAAACATTTTTTTATGAAGAAGACCTAAATTCGCATGTGTGAATAAAAGCTTAAATTCACCAACACAGTGTAGATTTTTTCCCGTCTTAAGTACTACATTTGATTATATAACACTATTTATTTAATCTATGGTACTACGTAAAATGGGCCATCTAGTCTGATGCATGTTGTACGTTTGTTTGTGCGTTTGTTTGCCCATATGTCCGAAGACTTCCCGTGGACCGATCTTTACCAATTTGGTATGTAGCCTTTCTGTGTGACCCTAAGCACTATCAGCTGGCGCCAAGTTCGATTCGAGTCCCGCAGGTGCTGCTACAGGTACATCCTAGTATACTTGATCTGGAGGACGATCTGATCAATAGGTAGAGCAAGCATAGCGTATATGGGTATTTTTGGAATCGTGGGGACTAGAGAAACTTGTTAGAATAGGTTTTAAGCCATTTTGGATGTCAGGGCTACCAATCACGGGACGGGCCAAAGTTGCCGAGGCATATCGCCACTTCTCCTGTTATTTACAATAAGGTGATTCATCACGTTTTATCATTCCTCATATGTTTATAATATATTGAGGTTATAGACACGGTTTGATTACTAAAACATTAACAAAAAATTGGCTTTCTGCAAAATTAATTTCATGGACTGGCGATCTTTGGAAGTATTTGATTTGCAACGCCAGAAATGCTCATTTTTTTAAAAAATTGGCTTATTGGCTTTGATATTAAATGCGTTACGTTTTTCGACAAACGTTTCAAATGGGTGTGAATGTGAGACCATTATAAGCATTTTGTAAAGTTTTCTCATAGTCTATATAATTCTCATAGTCTTGTAAGTCTTACAAAATGAGATTCTATTGAAAGTACTCTCAAATAGTCCTACTCAAATTATTCATAATATTACTGCAAATATGAGACTACGAAGTGATGTATTTCGGGTTTAAATGGCTCTGACCCTTAAAGATAACATTCGCAATGAAAATGCAATATTTGCCATATCAGTAGACATTAGGTAGGATCTTGAGGTCACAGTCTTTTCTTCGTGGAGTTAAGTGGTATGGTAAGTAGTACGACACCCAGCGTTTACGCCACAGTAGTAATCCGCCCGCGGTCACTGAGCTTCTGTGCCATTAACATGGTATAGGTTGCAATTGCGGCATAATGATTGTAATAATAACACCATTAAAAAAAGATGGCGCATTTGCGGCAGTAAATCGCCGAGGTGGCGATATGTCGAGTAATAGAATTGTGATGTATACGATTGCTTTGAACTAATCGTATGTACGATTATATTCTGTAATCTTTAGTTTGGATATATAGGTATTAGAGATGCCCCGAATGTTCGGCCGAATATTCAAATTCAGTGTGTTCGGTTTATTTTTTAACGTTCGTATTTGCCTGAATATTCGGTTAGTTTGCCGAATAATTACCGAACATTTAAATACTGTTATTTCAAGATGTATATATGTTAAATAGTCTTTATTCTGTGACCTGTACATAGTATTTGTAAATTAAACAATAATAATCATCATTTATTCATAAAATTAAACATTAATACTCAAAATAAATCAAGTTTTATTTTTAATCAACGTTTTTCTTTTTTAACAAACGACAAAGTTCGCTAATTAACATTTACCATTCTGTAAAATCAACATTTTAAAAATATGTATCCATTTATTTGAAATCAACATTAATTTTAAAACAATATCCGCCAAATAAAATGTACCAGTAGCTGGAATCACCAAGTGTTATAAAATATTTTAGTTTTAATTTAACAAAATCGTCTCTTTATTCGATAATTAACAGCACGAAGAAATCTGTGAAAAGCTAGTCTTTAGTCAAGTTATGAAGTTAACAAACATAATTAATATTTAATATGTAAGAGTGGTAAATTATGACGTAGAAAAACTAGACTGCCTGCCCTGTGAGGTAGCAATCTATTTCTGTTTTCTTCGTAAATATTTCTTGCTTCGGAAAATAATTGTTCGCTATACACAGAGGTAGCCGGAGAGCATAGGAAAATTCTGGCTAAAATAGCAATATGTTCATATTTTTGTTGGTGCAAAAATGAACCGAATAATTCGGCCGAATATTCGCCGAACTCACAATCATAACTTGCTTATGAACACAATCAATGTTGTGTTCGGGCCAGCTACCATTAACGAACGCATGGTGCGTTTTTGGTTTCAATGTTTCTGTTCTGGAAATTTGGATTTAAAGAACGAGCCCCGTGGACGACCGGAAACGCAAATCGATAATGAAGAATTGAAAACGGCAGTGGAAGAGGAACCATCACAAACCATATCAGAGTTAACAGAAGCCTTCGCTGTAATTTAAGCAACAACCTCAGTCATTTGCGTAAAATTGGGAAAGTGTAAAAAACTCAAAAAGTGGGTACCGCATGAATTGAGTGGAGCCAATCAGCAAACACGCGTCGAGTGCGGCATTACGTTACTCAACTGGCATAATAATGAGGACATTCAAAATCGTATCGCCACTTATGGTAAAAATATATACTATATGATAATCGGAAACGTTCATCACAATGGTTAAACCCTGGAGAACCGGCCAAAACTTAAAAAAATACCGGTGAGTGTTTGGTGGACGTGCGGGTGTTATCAGTACAGCTTCTTGAGATCAGGCCAGCCAATTACTGCAGCTGTGTATTGTCAACAATTGCAAATGATGATGGAAGAGCTCGTCATTCAACAACCGAGACTGGTCCATTGCTATAGCCCATTGCTCATTCATGATATTGCTCGACCACATACTGCACAACAGTCGGTCACCAAACTAGACCACTGTACTCTCAACCTTGCTACAACTGATTTTCACTTTTTCGGAACTTCTTGTTAAAAAAAATCAATTCCTATAAGGCAGTCATACCCACCTTCAAAGAATTCAATGATTCTTGCTCATAGATTTTTTTTTTCAGCAAAGAAATCAATGAACTTCTTATAAAATGGCAGAAGTACATCAATATTGGTACATACTTCAATCGATTAAATTTTAGACTACCAAAAAAAAAGTTTTTCTTATTCGATATAGAACGGCAATTTCATAGGTAAGGGGACCTAGTATATTACCTAGCTATGAGATATTTGATAATATCACTAAATGACTAATCTATTGCTTCTCCTAGTAGATAGATACATAATCGATATAGATATTTTACATATTAATTCGATCTATTTCATAATTACTATTAATTAAAATATTATTTTACTGTATGTATAGATTAGATTAAATGCGCCGGAGTCTGGGATTTGGAGATTTGTTGTGCCTCCATTTCTTTACATTTCATTCCCGAGTCCTGTGCCTTCTACAAACCCAGTATTTTCGAGAGAATGATTTCTTTGATTTCACTCGGTGCAGAACTGGTCTTCCTAAGTGTTGGCCCCTGACTGCATTAGCGGTCCATACTTACACAAAAAGTGGAGTAATATCTCCGCTTCATTAAGACAGAGTCTGGATAGATCGGTTTGAGATAGTCCCATCTGATGTAAGATGGTAATTCAACTTGTAATGATCCGTGAGAAGTCCTGTAAGTATGCGTAGCTCTTACCCTATATAATCAATGGTTTTACTCGCTTGAAAGTTTTTTTGTAGAAATGTTTTTTTATTAGCTCTTTCGCGACTTTTTGTCCTGGTATATTTTGCGCATATTGGTTAGTCTGTTGTCTCTCCTATTCTTTCAATCTTTGGGTTGATGTGGCCTTTGATACGCCGCATAATGGTTCTGGACCTATGATTTGTCGCAAAGCTCCTTTATAACCCAACATAGTGGCATTTTCATTTCCATTAATGTGCATAAGTATTGTATTAATAACTCGAGAACTTCTAAAAATATATGCGGAATATATACACAAATCGAAAGACCTACTTAACTACTATATGTTATCTATATAATCATTTCTATGCATCTCTAATATAATACTCAATTTTATCAATTTAATTCGAGCTATTTGTCGCTATATCATTCTGTTTTTTTATTATTTATAACTTGAGAACTACTGAAAATATATATTTTATATCTGTGTACCATTATGTATACCCATTCATATAATATATTATGTCTTCCATACATAAGTTATATGTACATACCTCTAATGGAATTCTAATACTTAGCATTTGAAACGGAGCTATTTCAAATTTGACCATAAACTATTCGGATTATTTATTTCATAATTAGTTCTAAAACTACTAAAAGTATATATGTTCACCAATCCAACGATCTACCTGCATGCTGCTTATACAAAGTTTCTATGGAAACTCAGCATAAACAGTTTAAAACGAGATGTGACTCGTTTAACCTTATGTGCTTCTTGTGTGCTTATGTGCTTAACTATATGTGCTTTTCCATAACTCGGGAACCACAAAGCGCAAAATGTTGAAATAATTTGCGCTTATAAATTAGATTCCCCGACATCGATTTCTATATAGAAATTGAAAAAAAACTTTAGTTCATCGCTTTAGTTTCCATATATTTAACTTAAACTTTCAGCATGTTTTCGTTTTGCTTATATATAAAGTTTCTAGAATTCTCTAAAGGCTGATAGTTGACGTAGATTTGGATTTAGAATTGCTTAAAATAGCTAAGAACAATAAAGTTACGTATAGAAAGAAAACCGATCAAAATCAGTCTAGTGATTCTCAAGTTATTGTTAGTCTGCCAAGCAGACGGACAGACAGACATTGCATTTTATAATTTATATTTAGTAGCTGTACGATAATTTCATTTTCGCACAATGACAACGCTATTCCCCGTTGGGCTTAAGGCTAAGCCTGCCACATTATCTTGATTGAATGCGGTCGTACAATATAGTGCGATTCCTACCAGTTGCGTCATCGGCGACTAAATAATGCATGTTTCACTTTAAAACTAACGACAATGAATAGTTCATATTTTATTTTCACATTAATACATGCCACTTATTATATATGTATATAGTGTTTTAGAAAACGTAGTACTGTATAAATTACATAATAATTAAACACATCTATATTTTAAAAATCTTCAATGCTGTAAATAAAATAAAGAAGTGTCGTGGGACACTCGATACGAGTAAAGCTCTTAACTAATTCAATGTTTATTTTAAAGAAATTTCTTAACGGCACTCCCATAGGTTATCTATCGGGCGTGCCAAGTACTAATTATAGCAGTATCTACATTAGTTTCGCTACAGTCCGCAGTGAGAGAGCGTCAATAATAATAGCACAAATCCAATTTAATGCTTCTATTGGACAAGCGGGGAATCAGAAGCAGGGGGTTGGGGACATAGGAGGAGGGCAAGGGGTGTGAGGGGGTGTGTGAGGGTGTGTTAGGGGGGGGAGGTACAGGCACTTCTGACGATCAAGCAGCAACCACGCTGCGTGGAACTGTCATATATAAAAGCAGAAGAAGCGTCTCGCACTTCTGACGGTAAAGCGTCTCACTAAAATGCATCCCATTGCAATTTTTGTGAGTTCACTCTCGCCGCGCGTAACCCCGGTAAATCAATTGTATATCTCGCGACCAATGACCAATTGTATATCTCCTAGCCAAGCTTTCAGATTTTCTGAGAGAATGACTAACCGAACGGAGCTGATTGCGGAATCTTGTCGGATAACGTTAAAAACGCTGTTCACGTCAAATTTTGCTACAAGACTTCTGACATAAACGGCAACTTTCTCACGTAGGCGCCCGAAAGCACCCCTAGCTGTTGGATGTACAACTCTTTTGTGCATTATGAGAATGCCATTGCGGTGTGCCGCTCCATCACCATAAGATTCAACTCCGCCCTTCGGGAATTCTTAGAGATTTTTCTCCGGCTCCGGATGCTTCGTATGCAACGATGATCATATGTTGCCTAATTTCTATAACATATTTACTATTACTATGAAAAAAAAAATAATTATGGCACTGATGTATGTAAAAAAGCATACAAATCTCGTAAGAATATCTCATACAAATGTGCCGAACGAAGACGGTTCGGGGCATTTGTATAAGAAAATTAATAGAAACGTGCTGTAGAAAATATTCTTTTTAAAATATACTAATATTTTATTTGAAAAAAAAATATATCAATGGTACTGCAAGTTTAATGTATATAGTTTATGTAAAATATACCAAAATAAAAAAAAATACAGGCAATAATAAGTAATATTTAATATTGAATAGCGATGAAACGGTGTTTTTACATATTTTTTTTATCAAGGAAAACTGATTATTTTAAAATTCTGCGGCTGTCGTATTTATAACTATTGTTAAAATGCCTTAATATATTTTTTAAAGTTCTTGGTCCTGTTGTTTAGTATGAGCGACGTTTAAAAAAATACTATAAACTGAAAAAAAAACTCAATTTTCCAATCCTTTTTGAAAAACCTGAAATAGCTGTATACTTAAGAAAGGTCCTATAATATATTAATTTTTTGCAAAAGTTACAAAAGTTGCGGTTATGATTACTTAATATTGAAACCAATATATCTAGTGCCAATTTTTCCGAGTAACTTTTACGATGATTATAACCGAAAACCATAGTTCAAGGCTCTATACATTTTGCACATTGCCTTTATATTTGCAGGATACGGAAGCACGGCCACAGAGGATGTGGCTCCGATTCTGACGATGATGACGCCGAAGGTGTCTCCTATGGGCACTCTGGTGCCTCTGGCCGTCTGGCCGACGGATGCCATGGAAATCACGAGAAGGACCCTACTACAACTAGCCGAAGCGGCCAATTCGGCGGCATCCAGACCTGTAGACAATTCCAGAAACAAGTGAGCTGAAGCTTTTATAACATTTTAAACAAGTGAGCTGAAGCTTTTATTTAGTCAAAATTAATTACTAATACACAATATAAGCTGTAATGGAAGGGTCACTAGGACTTTGCCGAAGTATTCAGTCGTATTCAGTCGCAGTGAAAATTCAACTAATAGAACAATATATACCATTGTCTCTAGAGGTATATTCTATTACAGATACAAATTGTGTTTGTGTAGATTTGATCTGATTGTGAAATCCTTAAGGCCTGTTCCCTCTGTGACGTGCGTCTGTTTCGGCAGGCCGTCAAGGACGGAAGTGTTAGTGCACATTCCCACTATGACGGGCCGTCTGTTTCGACAGACCATCAAAACAGAGGGAAGTGTCAGTAAGGCTGAACAATTTATTTGAAGCTGTTCACGTTTAGACGGATCCGGGAAACAAACAGACCCCGAGTTTTTGAACGGAAGTTTTGTCACTGTGGAACGCCGTCTGAACGCTCAGGCCGCTCAATCTTTGTTTTGGACAAATACATTCCATGAGTTTTGTATCCTGTACTTTTATGTCCGCTGATAGTCGTCCCAATAAATCATCAAAAGAGGATGTAGATATTCTAAAGTATGTAATTGAAAAACTTTATTTCGTCACTTCTCAGTTTACCCATTAATGTTTCAAATATTCCAAGTGAAATGTTTCCCGTGCAATAGGATGTGTCGAATATTTTCGTTTTACTCTATTACGTTTTTTTCTTCCTTAATACCACTACAATACTATAATTTCGTCCATCGCACACTGAAGCCTTGGCTAAGGTCGACCGATTCTCGTTTTATATGTGAACATCTATCTCCGGGCGACGGGTTCCGTCAACACAGATGGTCCATCATAGTGGGAACGAAGCCTAATTAGTGACCGAACAATTTATATGATGCTGTTCACATTTAGACGGATCCGGGAAAAAACAGACCCCGGGATTTTGCACGGACGTTTTGTTACTGCGGAGCGCCGTCTAAACGCCCGGCATAATGTGAAAGACGGACATCAGTCTCTCCAGCAGGCATCATTTCGGCGTCCGAATTCCTGTCAGAAGCAAGCGCAGAATGGAAATAAGCGCAGAACCTTAATTTCGCTGTGTAAGTCGGACCGATTTTCCTGACGGATCGGTCTATATATGAACATCTAACTCCGGGAGACGGTTTCCGTCGACACAGACAGCTCTTATAGTGGGAGCGGGCCCTAACAGAAGCTAGTGATGATTTTAGTGGAGTGTTTCCGGATTTGTATAAGATTTTGTTAATTTACTATAACTACATGTGCTGCGGTTGAACACGTATCTGCTCTAAATAATTCTTTTTTATTTTCTTTTTAGGAAGATTTACATAAAATCAATGAGTGATCTATTAATTGAGTGATGGAATATTTAATTAAATCCAGGTAATCTATTGATTATCTATGAGCAGTTTACAGAAAAAAACACAATTCGAAGCTAAAAGGTATAGAAATTTATCCCCCTTATAAAAGGGAACCGTCAAATGAAATAGTGTCAATCTGTCAAATCGCCCAAAAATTAGTTTTTCTCGATATCTTCGTCAATACATAGCACTACAAATGCATTCAATGAGTTTTTTTAACATCAATCTGGACACTGCTTAGTCAGACCAATCCAGTGTCCGTTTTATTATTACTATCTGCAATCGCCGTTCTGAAAGCGACTTACACCGCTCAAAGTCGGAATTCGAGTAGAAACTAGGAGAATAGGCTCTCGCGTGGATTCTCCCGATTCCGAGAGCTAAAATCTCTCACCTCGGAACGTATCATATTCAGAGACAATACTATGGAGATGATATATCTTTTTCATAGCCATGTCGCTCGTGTCAAACGATATAATAGACAAACTCAAAGCGAACACCAGAAATAAGCACCTATAACTCGTAGAAATCATATGTTTGTTTGGTTTAAATGCTGTGAATGTATATTGTAAGTAGTGTATTATATGGTTATATGGTTATACTTATATGGTTAAAAGTATGTAAAGGTAGGTAACAAAATTTATTATTATGTTATATAATTATGTAAGCGATGATAAACTGACAATTATTGCCATCGCACGGACACCTCGCCATAGCCGCCGGAATATATGCTGTCTCCTTTACAACGCCAATCAAATTTGGATATAAGCCACGAAGCAATGGAAAAGCTATTTTAAATATCTGCTACTTTTTATCTGTCGTTATTATCTGTATATCAGTGTATAATGTAACAAGCTTGTCACTTATAACGGGGTGATTAAAGCGACGATATTTGTAAAAAATAATATCTGTATTTTTAGGCGCCGCTTAATTACACCCTCCCCTCGGAATGGGGAGTATGTAATTATTTTGCACGCCTCTTAGACAATCATGCTCCCGATTATACGCGTCCGATTATACGCGTACGTCTGCTTATACGCGTATGACTGCCTACTACACGACTGTGCTGTCTAAAAAGTCATTTAACTTCTGATTCCTCAAGCACTGCTGCCAACACCACTGCTGCCGAACGGTGACGTTTCACATACATGTCATAATACTAATGCCAGAAAAATAAAATACGCGTATGTCTGCTGTTTCGCGTATCATACGCGATAAAACAAACGTACATGTCTCGAGAATTGGGCTCAATGATTACGCTAATGCTCGACGCTGTTTTTAATCATTTCTCGCCAAGTTAGCGCGGTTATACACTATTGCAATGGGAGAGATGATATTATGGTAATCATGGATTATGCAAGTGACCTTACAAATGTAACGCTGGTGAAGAAGGTTACTCTGTACTTTATTCTTTTTTTTTAACTTTAATAAACATGTTTTTCGATTTTAGATTTTTGTACGAACAAAATTAATTTACAAGAAAAACTGATTTGACATCTATGAGAGAATATATTGATTGCTGTCATTTGTTGCTGATAGAAAAAAATATGGGTATCAGAAAGTTAAACTTAATAAATGTTTTTAGCCTAAAGAAAAGACCTATAAGACTCAACAAAGTTAGGGGCGTAATTCTCAGAATTCCAAAACACTTCTGTATTCTAATCTAGTATTGACACACAACGGAGTTACAGAATATTCAATTTTCAGGTTATATTTTTAATTCAAAAGTCACTGAAGACGTCGATAAGCTTTGTAAGATAGAGCTGTGGGTAATAATCTTAGAATTCTAAGCCACTTTATTTATTTTTCGAGGACCAATACAAACGTATTTTTGATTTTTTACATACTTCGTGTAACACGTGTATTTTTTTAGTAGCAAAACAAACATTGTAACATTGAATTAAAAACGACATTTTATGTTGAACTATTTATTCGTGGACATAACGACACCCATCGCCTTGTATTTAATGAGTATTTATTACATATTATAATTCGTTTTTAGGTAATGTAAACAATCATTATAAACTTTAAAGAAATACACATTATTATATATAAAAAATATTATTAACGAAAATATCCAGATAAAAAAACCTCCGCAGAAAACCACTGGAGATGCAGTGATGACTATATGATACACAATATCTACAATTAAAACCATATGATTTATTATGATAAAGACGTTGCCCGGGCATCGCCGTTTGGCCCCACGTAGGGTGGGCTGAAGTAATAATTTTGTATTGTTAGGAAAATTCAATATAAAAGGGAATGTAACAAAGAAGCAAATTTTACTAATTTTTACCTAATTCAAATACAGTTGTTTTCCGAATCAGAATTCAAATAAAGAACTAATTTTTGAGTGAAAAAATTAAAGATGAAGTTTTTTCAAGTAGCCTATTTGCTACATTATGTTAAAAGCTGTAATGGGAAAACGGATTGGAAGACGCTTAAAATTCAATCTAAATATTGGTTGGATATGCAAATCGCATAAGTCCCAACAAGGTGAACTTTTAAAACGCTTCTTATTTCATACAAAAATCTGAATTGCAAAATGCATTTTGTCCCATATAAAATCGTTGAAATATTTTCTTGAATATTCAATATAGATTATAATGCAAATAACAGAATTGGCGCATAAAACATGTTTCCGCTGCCGTTAAAGATTAAAGGTGTCAAACCCTTTAGCAATGTAACCTTGAAAATATTTCTCAAAAAAGGACTTGAATAAACTGCTTCGACATTTTCGGGCAAGAAGTGACGTAAGAGAGGATTTCGCGTTTTTTAAACAAATTTTGGAGTACCTATGAAATGCAAAACAACCATGACGACAATGTGGTCTGTGACTGCAATGAACACGAGAGCTTTTTTTTTGACGTTCTATTAGTCATAATTTCAGTAGCATTTTTTTTGTATTAGATTTTAATATTTTTATTTTAAAGTTTAATAGTAATAGCTTTGATTATATAATGCTTATAATCAAAGGTAATGGTTAGTTTTGTTATGTATTACTTTCAGCAATATTTTTGGTTATAGTTTCTCGTCAATTATAACAGATTTAAAAAATAAAAAGTATTGGATAAAAGTATTT
>JAOPUG010000053.1:13794376-13806217 GCA_027564375.1 Micropterix facetella | reverse complement strand
TCGTCTGTCACCTATCTAATAGTGATTAGGCGATTGTTATAGTACCTTCAATTACTTTGATTTTGTGGATGATGGCATCAGTAGGCGATGTTCTTGGCCACCCATGTCTCTCATCATCTTCAACGTCTTCAAGGCCATCTTTGAAATCTTTATACCAATTGTAAAAGGCTGTTTTCTTCATATCAGACTCTTCATAAGCGGTCTCTAACGTTCCAACCACGGCACTGCATTTAATTTTGTTTTTAACATAAAATTTAATACAAACTCTTTGCTCTGTCATTTTCACTCTGGAAAAATCTTTAAAAATCGCCGACACAATTAAATGCATCTTACTAGTTAGTCTATTAAAAACCAACTATTATACAAAATTGCAAAAAATTGACATAATAATTATAAACACGTGTACCAACCTAATAAAAAAAGAGCTCTTATAATGACTTATTTAAATTCGCTATTCAAATATTCCGTATATTTTTGATTAGGCTGCGTGTGTATGTATGTATCTAGGCATTCTATTATATATATATGTAACGTTGTAACATGTACATTATATATATATATATATATATGTAACGCTGTAATATAATAATACTTACTCAGTCAAAAAAATACAAATCAAACTAAAGATTCAAATAACTTTTCACGATCATCATCATCGACTCTTTTCACGATCATCATCATTCATTCCGTATATGGCTCATCTTCTTGAAGGGCCTTTGGTCTGTATTTATTTAATATTATCTTCTAATAACTTGTATGCCCTGGGCCCCGAAACAATAAAATGCCTTTGACCAAAGGAAGTATTCATTCGTGGAATATGTAATATGTTGGCAACGGATCGACATGTAGTATACGCTTGTTGTGATGAAATCCTATTGTATTGGAATTTTATTAAATTCAAACAGAATTTTTAGATTAGTCTCAAATCTATTACTTCATATTCTTTAATTTTCACCAATTAAATATTTTCAAAAAAATATTGTTTTCAAAGTTATCTATCTGGATGTAAACTACATTTCTGGGTAACCCCACATTTGAAAGAACGAGACGACGTCATTGTCATGAAATTTTCGTAGGTACCTAACTGTATTTATTGTAATATAATATAGGATAACATGTTGAGCGTAATACACGTCACTCTTTTGTCAGCTGTCATATAATTAGAATAAATTGTGAATCTACCTTTTGAATATACAGCGTAATTGCACATTGAGAGGGGGTGTGCTTGAATTGAGAGCGAACACAACGCGAGATCTGTAGAAATTTGAGATCTTGGCAGTTCGCTAACGCAATTATACACTTTATGTATGCCACACACAAGTACTACATGTATGCCACTCAACAACGTTATGTGAACGATGGATGTGTGTGGTTATACATTTTCTTCTTGTAGTTCGTCTCCTGTCGGACATTCGCTATCACCAGGACAAGGTAACCTTACAGTGAAATGAACCACTCTAGTCATTTATATTTTCCTTGTTTGTCCTCGTACAACCAAGTATTTTTCTTTCTTTTATTCAATTTTTTCCTGAAGTTCCGGGTCAGATCTGACTTGTTTCAAGGCATTATAACGGGATGCCATGTACAATAGCAAGATGCATACATCTGTTACACAGATACACTGAGAAAACAATGAGGTGAGCTCCCTAAATAACGATCTTCCTGACTAAGATAATAGCCAAACAAGGACTAAACGTATTGCCATGCTCGATAATGTATGGGACATAATGGTGTATGACCATTTCTCGCATGTAAAACGTGGTTACCAACTTTACAAGTCTAGTAGTATTGTAGACGCTGCATCTCTGCATTAGTTGACTGCCTTTACTTCGCGTTATTGTATCGATACTGCGGTGCTGTGAGATGCGTCCTGCCAATACTTTTGAACGCCATGATGCTATTTATTGTGGCAATGTCATATCACCTTTAAAACCGTGAAAGCTGTGTGTAGCACCATTGCTATATGATGCCCGGCAATCAACACGCAACGATATATACAAGTATGTAAGATCGGTAGGGTAATACCGTGTCACCATGCTAACTGTGAAATGATCTACAAACATGTAAACTCATAATTTCCGCGGTGGCAAAATGCCTGGAATAAAAAGATTAAATTAAAATATAGTTATAATCATGATATTAACTAATTGTATACTTGTAGAAATTAACAATAAATAATGAGAGAAATAATTATTATCGCTGGCAAATAGGATATTTCACATTGTAATCAAATATGATAACTTTAGCAATAAAAGATTGTAGTTATTCTGAACATTCAGGATTACAGAAATTCAGTGTTTACCTTTTGGCTAGCTTTCAAAGATGGTTAGGATTGTCCGTCGTGTCCTGTTAGCGTTGCAGCGACGAGGTGATCTGAAACTAAACGTGGCTTTTCAAGATCAGAGTGGTTAAATTCCTTGAGATCTATACTTCAGGTGGATTATAGTCAGGTGGAGCCTTTACATTATGTATAATCGAAAATTTTGCTATAGTACGTGTCTTTCCGACGTAATCGAGACGTGGCAGATTTAAGTGTATACTTACAATTAGTCTGGAATTTTGCGTTTCACCATTGCGACTGCTGGAATTTTCCTCTCAGTGTGGTCTTCAGATTTCCGCGGTTCCTAGATGTTTCGTTTAATGTTGTATTCAGGACTAAGATGAAGATTAAACGAAAAGGGCGCCTATCTTAATATCTATACCAATTTGCTATTCACGATTCACATATTAACTGATTATTTGACTAAATGAGCATTAATTATATAGTATTATATCACCAATGATTTTAGTAATACACCGCAGACAGAAAAAAATATAAAATATAAAATGGATTATATCAAGCATAATGGGGTTAAAATGAGGATTTAAAACATTAAAATGGACATTTAAGAAATGAAGACAATTTAAGAGAGGGAGAAAAGACTATTGTGTTTATAACCGGCTACAGTATAGTTCCTGTAACAAGGACTATTACCGTTCTTTCAACTTGACGGTAGCGAAAAACTTGTTGGGCAGATTTTAAATACTCTTACTTAAAAAAAGAGGTGTATACAGTAGCACTCGTGCTCATTTCTTTCCTAGTGACCTATCTACGATATGTTAAGTACAGCGATCAAAACTGTATCATCGTCATACCTGAGGTTGTGGCTTTTATTTCAACATCAAAATATCGCAATATCTTCTATATATTCATTAATATATTTGTGGCTATCATTGACGAGTAAATGAAATAACAAAGCTATTACTTTCCAAAATTATTATTTCTTCTTATTCCCCGATATTCTTGGCATTCGATGTTAATGTATAGCATTTTATTTTCCTTATTCGAAGGAGAAATTCTAAATTTCATTTATTATCGACGTTTAATGACATTTTAAGTTCATTTTAACGTTTACTTGACTTCGCATTCCCGTTTACAGCTGTAAACGCGTCTTTTACTTCTGAAATGTAATGAAAGTCTGAAAAATATGGGCTATCATGGATTCGCATTTAGGATATTTTTATGAGGGAATACTTCAAGAATCACGCTAGTTAGGTGTGTTTATATATTTTTTTGTTAGGTTTATGAAATTTTGTTGTGTTTTGGTACCACAATATAAAGGAATTTTCTTTTCTCCGAGTTACCCATAATACCGGTGTCTTATATTATTGCAAAAGTTACCCTTCCCGGCTACGCAAGGGAAGTGTTTTAAATTGTTTGTTAGGGATGAGGTTACAGTATTGAACAACATTTTGTTTGATTTCCTGGCCAAAACTTTGCATTCTCTAATTAAAGAATATGATGAAATATTGGTTAACTTATTTAGTGTTTTTTGTGTTTTAACATTGGCAAAATCTCAATAATTTCATCAATTTTCCAATGGATGTTTTATACATTTTCTTTGTAACCGGATTGGCTATGTTAACTCCTGTTGCTAAAATTTAACGATTACGTCTTGACACAACGTGTATTAGGGCACGTAAAGTTATCCATGGGAGAAAGATTTACAATAGGTATTATACGAGTATATGCGCGTAACGTATTTCTGCGCCGGCTTTCAACAACTTTAACTCCTTAACCAATGATTGGTACGTGCTATAAAATACATATTCTACCTAGATTTAATGCCTTATCTAGCACAAAGAAGCTTTTTTGTAAGTATTAATAGATAATATGAAAAACAGCTTTAATTTTTTAAGTCATGGTTATTGGCTAATATCTCGGGAAATACCAAACGTACCAATTTTAAATATGAAATAATATCGATAGAATTTAAAAAAAAATATATGTGTCATAGCTTTAATTTTAAATTATACAGGTTAAAAGCCGCAAGATTATATCGGTTTAATAAACTTTACTCGTCACTACTCAGTGCCTTTTTCACAAATATTGATGTTATTTGCAGTTTAACCGTCCCGAAAGAAGGTCTAATCAACAATAAAAACTAGATTCGATTTGTCCAGCGGTTCTTGAGTTTATCGTAATCTAAGAGTCAATAGTCATAATATCTAAAAATCCAAAAGCACGACACTGTTTCATTTACTTAACACTTTACCTGCCATTGCTTAACGTCATTTTGCGATAAATTGATGGAGTTTATACACATGCATCGTCCTCGAAAAACGTTCTAACGAAGAGTAAAAACCATACGGAAGAGCATCGAAATCCGTCCAGTGATTTTGAGGTGTATCGTATCAAGCAGACAGACAAACGATTTTCGGGGGTTTTGTTTTATAATTGTTTAGATGTATCATCCTGGCTATTTATTTGAATGCATAGTATGTAATAGGTATATTTTATTTGAAATAAAGCATTTAAACCACAATTAATTTCTATTATGTTTGTAATTGAATGAGTACAAGTACTTAGTATAATGTCACAGCGATGTATTCATACCACATCGATTCTCGTCTACATCACAGAGCGTCCTTAAGTGCTCCCTCAGGCTCTCTTCTTAATTATTCCATTGGTATAATATGCACATTGTTGAGTGTCTTGCGAGCGCTCAACAGACGCTTCCTCCGTTACTTAATTATTTTGTGTTGTGTTTACAAATAGATTGTTTAGGGGGGTGATCAAGATCACAACTGCTGAAGTATTAGGAATTATTCATGTTACGGCCAACGGCTCCCAGTAGGAAGAAAACATCAAGAAAACGAGACTTCAAGAAAAAAAAAAATTAAAAGAGCACTAAGAGAGAACAACTCGCATACGATTGCTGGCTCACGCGCGAAAAGCGACGGGAGTCGCATCGGGCGCGCCAGACCCTGACTTGGGGAGTCAACGACGCGCGGCAGCGGCACAAACAGCGTAGCGCACGACATCGGGCGCAACAGTTTAAATTGAGATGCGTTTATAGAGCGTCACCTCAAGGGATTAACGGGTTATAACTAAAAATCTGGACTGCCTTCTATGAACTAGAAAAACCAACATTTAACCTAACATTTTTTCATATTTTTTTTTATGTCAATTATATACAGTAATACAAAAAAATATAATGATTTTTTTTTAAAGGACCTTCATTAACAACTCGTCGAAGTTTTTTTCGAACTTGCGCGCAAGCGCGTTGTACACCACTCATGTCAATTTCTTTTAAACATTTTCATATGCGACAAGTCAATTGCTTCACGTTTTTAACTTTCAGACCCTTCTTGTAGATTCAATTAGAAAGTTCTCCGAAAAAATCCTCGATTAGTCGACATTGTGGCAAGTTTGTGGGATTTCTGAATTTTGCCACAAAAGGGATTTTGTTGATCTCCAAATATATCAACGTCTTCTTGGAATAGTGTGAAGAGGCTTTATCTGGCCAAAAGACGTAATTGCCATCTTGATGATTCTTTCGAATGTACGGAACTAACATTTTTCCGAGGCATTCGTTCTGATAAATCTCCTAGTTTATTGCCAGTCTACTTGGTTTGAAATACGGCTTCGAAATTCCTTTGTGGGATGCAGCATTACTTTCGATTAAAACTTTTTTTTATATTTTATATATTTTTTTTATATTTTATACTTTACATCAGGAAGTGTGTTAGAAATGTCGTCCGTGTAAAATGTGCTATTTCCTGGTATTTGTGACGCGCTTAGAGGGAAATAATATTCGCCATCCAAAATGAAAGATTTTCCCTTAAAAATTTTGCTCATCCATCGATATTAAGATTTAACCAACTAAATTTTCTCTGTGGTGTAGTGTTGAGATCTCTACTTCTTTCTGGCTTTTATTGGCAGTTTCTTCAGCGTTTTTCAAATGTACGGCTGGGAACAATTAAATTTTGTAGCGGCTTCCGTTTGACTTATGCCATCTTTGTTTTTGAATGAAGTCTTAATCGCTTTAATGTTCTTTTTGGTAATAATAGTGGGTTTTCGACCAGAACCAGACTCTTTATTTATTTTTAAATTACTCATTATAGAGTATATTGTACTTTTCGGCACTCTCTTGTCTCTGAAATGGTCCACAACGAACTTCTCACCTTCTCCCAAATGTTGTTCGTAAAAGCGTACAATTCGTTCGCGAAAGTATGATGGCATTTTAACAACCGAACTTATTGCGTATAACGTATTGCATCATATAATATAATTATGATGCAATATATCAGACATGTGACATTATTTTGAAAGGAATTGAACGCAGTCCAGATTTTTAGTTATAACCCTTTAAAAAAGAAATATATCAAATAGGCGTCCATAAAGAAGATCGAATTTCGTACGTTACAGGGGCCGCCTTCCACGCCACCGAGTCCAACGCGACTTGGAATTTTTCGTTTATTAAAATAATGTTGCAATAAAAAAAGAGAAGGTCGGTTTATTTGATCAACCTTACATATCGATATTCAACATAAAGGCATGCGTTTATCCCAGTCCACGAGACCGTTTAGGGGTGCCTTAAATCAACATCTCAAAAGTCACTTAAAACTTCGCCGAAGAGAAACATTGTACGAAACACGCAACTGTCCAATTAAACGCACCGGTTTTTCTGAAGTCTCAAGAAAAGATCCCCCCTAGTAACGACTGTAACAAAAGAAAGTCTAGAGGGCACTTTTAAATTTAAGGCACACAGGGTCCAGGGCCTCTAATAGTCGAATTAATTATACGCTAAATAAAACTTGGAGGGGCCGTTTCAGCTTTCAGTGTTTCGTTTCGTTTACATGGGACAACGAGAAGCTAAAATGGATTAAGCGATATCGGGATAATCACAGATTTACGATGAATTTGGATATGCTCTACCCTACTTTGTAGATTACATGGACGTATTAGTACACATAGAATCAAATGTCTTTATATTATTTACGGATATAACTATTTCTCCATTATAATAATATCTTTTATAACCTTCTTATTAGAGTTGATACTCCTATTTCTATTTATTTCTATCTAAGTCTATCTGTCAAATAATTATCCGATCTAAAATTGCCTTATATTTGATAGCTTAACCCAATTAAAGTCTTTTTGGTTACGCATTTATGTATGTATTTACAACGATCACAGATTTGATATCCATAATATCGAGTTGATATCGATATCGATTGATTTCCATAATAGTTGTATTCCTAATATAGTCTAAAATGTATCCGCTCTCGTATCATATTATCTTACCTAGCTCTGCTTAAAGTGGTTTAACCTATTCTAAAAGCATTTGATACAGTTTAGGGTAGTCTTTGTATAGTCGGAAATATAAATACCGAAAATATATATATTTTTTAATTTTCAAGCGATTCACTTTGGTAAGAAAACTCTTTATTATATTGGCATATTTCAGTATGCTCCTTACCAACGTCATAGAGAGGTCAATGATTAAAAACTTGGAAACATCTACAATGTCTAAGAACGAATCCGAGCTCCTTGTTAGTTTTGGTACAAACAGTGTCTCTGTGCATATTAAAGGTAAACTTAGTGTCGAATGTTATACGTCAATATTTCATAGTATTCACCTTAGCAAGACTATTCCCGTCTAAACGAATTAGGCCTTCGAGTAAACGTCATACTGATGCGTTTTACAACGTTAAATGACATATTGTTTTTTATCGCCTATAGGTACATCGCATTTAAATCCCTATGTGTGTAATCACAGTCATCTTGTGTCTTCGCTGCCTTGTAGCAGCCGCATTAGAGTCGCAAGGTAAAACATGCAATCAATCGAATTTAATGTCATTTGATTAATATCTATTAATACAGCAATATTGTTTAATAATAATGAATATACTGAACACACACAGGAAATAAATACGTTCATCGTGCTGAACTCGATTCTCTGGCCTCGCATACACACCGCACTGTCTGGGCCTGCGTCCCGCGCACCCAAAAAGCTTAAAACATCACGCCCCACTCCTGCGCTACGGTCCTGTCCCTATTCAGTGTGCCTACCGCGCAACGGCGCTTGCCTTGCGTTCTTTCGCAACACTATATATTTAGAAACGAAGGCTAGTTACCTAGAACGTCTAAAGGGACATACTATCGTCTCACTAAATCGGCTGAACAAATATCGCTCCCAGTCGCCTGACGCAACTGCCAGCTAACCGTAGCATCGTGACTCCACCAGCCTGCTCTACACTCCTGTGCTCTATCGTCATCATCTGCCAACTGCCACCAAGGACCATATCCAAGATATTTCGCTTCGTCTACCGTTTAACAATAAATAAATTATGTATTAACCTCTACAACGTGAAATCAATAATAATAATTAATTCAAAGTAATCCTTTTAAAAGCGGTGGTATAGCTCTTCTATTATATATTTTAAAACATCCTGTAATATGACACAATAATCAGATTCATTACAAGACACTGCCATTTCTTCAGACGCCTAAAGAACGGGGAGAATATTAAAATTCTCTTGACATGCTAATGACATCAGAATCTCGTCTACGCAGATTTGAAAATAACCCCTGATTTCTATTTTCACGCCGTTAGCGAAATGCTTAACGAACGTTCAGCCTTTTCTCCGAGGGTTAAATTGAGTGCAAGCTCTTTCAACGGAGGGCTCTCGGAATATTTTGTTTTCTGCCACGGTATTTCAGTGTTTCTTGAAAATACAAATATCTTAAAGCGTGCCCAAATTGGAATTCTGTGGCAGCTATAACAACTATTATTACTAACAAAATTAAACTGTTAGTAATAATAGTTTTGTTTTAATAAAGTGTATTTTGTGTATTTAATAAACGTGAGTGTACTAGCACTCGTATAATACAATCTCAATAGGCTTGGCTGAGTTTGTATGTATGTGTGATTGTGTGTATATATTTAAGTATGTCACTGATAATTTGATCTTTTCTGATTATACTAACTCTGACTATCTATTAAGTCATATTTTAATTTATTTTCTAAATTTATAATATCCTATAGTAATATAATTTTATTTCTTGTAATAAAATTTAATTTCTAGTATTTTAATTACCAAAATCATTTGTATATTAAAATTTAGTAGGTATAGGTATAGGTATCAAAACATCTATTTTATATGAAATATTTTTATACTTATGATTATAGTACATTCGTTCGAATATCGCCCGTTGTCAACCCCTTTAATATTTAATCGCTGGAGGTTCATTTTAGATCATTGAATGATAATTATTCCCCCTCAATATGCCGTGCCGTATTACAATAATAAAAATGAAGTTCATATGAATGGGACGCGATAAGCAGGCAGTATCTCATTTGCGCAAGGCGAAAGGGCGGTATGGCATTTGTAGTATATTAAAAATAAATATAAAATATCAGCTTTAAAAATATTATTTAAAAATATATATCATAATTTGTTTATCTTTACACAACCGCGGCACTCGCCTTATCACAGGAGTTTCTAGCAAGGAGGGCTCGGTTGCACTTTACTGGACACTTTGGAAAATAATCATTTACATTTTATTTATGCGCTATTCAACCTGGGCTCAGACAGATGTATGTCTAAATTTTACTGGTCAGTTTCTTTTCTTTTGTGCTCTTGCAATTGAACGTATATGTAACCCATACATAAATAAATATATAGGTAAGGTTCAAATACTGCAAGATTTTTTTTTGTTTCGCGATTTCTCGTTCATATATATTTGCGTACTGTTTCGTTTGTTTCTCCGACAGGTTGTAAAATCCTTTTTTGTACATTGATATTGCCGAATAACGAAACATTTCCTTCCGACGCAACTGCAATAAAATCGAAATTCTTTCCAATATACTTACGACAAAACGATAAAGCTAAGATTTCTGGTCGGTAAGCTGCCAGTTAAGCGTCCAACTCGGGCGAAGTTTCGATATTAAGTTGAGGCTGCGGCGGCGACGTGCTCGGGCGGAAGGCGTTTTCTGTCACTCTGTTTGGCAATTACGTGAACGTGTGCAGTCGCCCTGATTCCCCGCAAACAATAAACTAAATTAGAGTCGGGCTGTGCGCGGCAAAATGGGATTTACTTTTGCAATTACGCGGGGCGCGGTGACCGCCCGCGCGGCCGCTTGCACTGATGGCAGCGACGTGTCTTTTATTGGCTGACAACACACAATTTTACCTCACAGCGCGGTGACAGAATACCGAATACAGCAACACAATTTGCTCCCTTGTGAATCCTTCCGTGTTGTTTTATTATAAGCCAGGTGTCCGGAATACTGTTTAATCCATGAACATCTGCAATGATTTAATTATTATTTCTTGTTTATTTATTCGGTCCCAAAATAACTTACTCGTATTTACGTGAATACATAAATACGAGTTCACGCCAGAGTCACCAGGTGACTTTACGATATATGACGACATATAACCATCGAATAAATACGAAACTAAGAGCGCAATGGGGACGGTTTTAGTATCATTATATTCGGCGCATATTTTCGTTTTATTTAACTATTGAGCCGTCTATGTAAGAGGGTCGGGACGGTGGGAGGGTTCAACTCACAGGGACCATTCGTATCAGCGAGAATTTAAAATCAGTATTGCTCGACATTCAGAGCAGCTACGTCTGTTGTTATGATTTTAAAATAGCTAGACAATTTATATGAATGAATGAATGATATTTTTATTTCGGGTTGCATGGAATCCATATAATATTAGTTACAATTTTGGCTAATAGAATAAGGTAATGCACATAGAATAAGTAGGGCACAGACAAGAAGGCACAATAGAATAAGTAAGGCACACATACATAATTTAAAAATAATAAAAGTAAAAAAAATATAAATAAAATACAAAATAAACGAATTAAAAAAAAATTGTAACATTTTCATGAAATGGCTAGGTTGAGAGAGGCTAGACCCGCCGTTGCACATGTAGTTGTACCCAGTATTTATGCAACGGACAATCCAGCCCTCCAGCAACCACCCTAAGGATGTCGTTGGCGCTACCGCGTATGCGATGATATATAAATTGTTCAATCAATTTTAGAGAGTGAAAAGCTATTTATAGTGAAATTAATTACATAGATTTGAAAATGTTAGATAATAATTATTTGAATCAAAATAATTTCTTAATTTACCACGATTTAAAACGGACTAAAAAGTACAAAATAATTTCTCATATAGAAAACGAAAAACGTGGGGCGCATGCAATAGATATATAATTAATTCATGTATGAATATTTCACTGTTTCCTAAAAAAAAACGAAACAAGTAAAATTAATATTATAAGATTTTATTTCAATATTAAAATAAATTAATGCCAGAATCTTCTTAGTTAACATCTTTAAAATATGACTCATGAAGGTCATGGTGCTGGAGGTCTTAGTTGTCGCATTCTGTCCATCTCCTTCATTGCATCTTCATTGCACGGTATCTTGCCACTGAGATTTGAGCAATCGAGCTCCTCTATTCTTAATCCATCCAATGATATGACACGTCTTAATGTGACATGTGCCTATCTTTTAGTAAATAGTGCAGACCTGAGTTTTAAAACTGC
>JAOPUG010000053.1:13648201-13666195 GCA_027564375.1 Micropterix facetella | reverse complement strand
TATGTGTGTGTGTGTGTGTGTGTATGTATATGTATGTGTGTGTGTGTGTGTGTGTGTGTGTGTATGTAGGTAAGTATGTATGTATGTATATATGGATGTATGGATGTATGTATGTATATATGTATGTATATATGGATGTATGTATGTATGTATGTATGTATGTATGTATGTATGGATGGATGGATGTATGTATGTATGTAGGTATGTATGTATCTATGTATGTATGGATGTATACATACATGCATGTATGCATGCATGCATCCATACATACATCAGATGCAATATACTTTTTAACTTGTAATTTCGGTTCCACCCCAATATCCAATATTTCCCAACATTTCTCTGTAATTTCGGTTCCACCCGAAAGTTCAAGAAGTAATCATTTATAGATAATAAAAGAATACTTAGGTAAGTAAGTAATTAAGTAAAATTGATTATGGCTACACTCACAGAGTTACTACTTATTGCTGACTACTGCTGCTACACTTTAGGTATGATTGTTCAATCAGTAAAAATCGAGAAACAGAAAACGGCTGATTATTTCCGAATTCACCGATTAAACAGTCAAGCCTTAGTTTCTTCACTTTTGATCAACTATTCGCTTACTCACATTCAGTAGTTACATACAATACACATTATGAGTACCTAATTGTATACACCTAATGTATTTGTAAACGGCTTTTTGTAAACTTAAGTATTTGTATTTTGTGAAATCTTGTATATTATAAAATCTTGTATGTTATGACATCAAATACTATCGCGGTTGTTTAACGTTATAAAATAATTAAAAAAAGTATTTTACTATATATGGCATACTGTATTAGCAATAACGCTGACACATTGGGCACCAACAACTCCAAGTGGTAAAATACATTTCTTAATTATTTTGTAATCTTGTGTTTTGTCATTGAATTAATACTCCGAGCCCCGAACTCCAATTTGACTTCGAAAATAGTGAGTGTTGAGTTGGCTGGCTGCCCAAAACCCGCACTTAGGATTATTGTAGCTTATAATAAAAGAAGACAATGATTTCATCCTTTAGGTAAAACATCTGCTACCAATCTGATAGTTGTGTACACTGGTTTCCACTCTTCAGAGCCATAATTTCATTATTATAATTACCTCATTTCTTCTAGTTACCTACCGATGTATTTAATTCTTGATTACTACATGCAGTCAACATAGGTCCTAGTACGAATTATTAAATGCAAAAACAACACATGACCACAAATGCAATTTTTTAAGGAATTATTAAAAACTAAATATCACTGTAAACACTAATATTTGAAATAAGATGAAATTGTATGGTAAAGTATAAATCAAAACTTCCTAATGTATTAAGAGAAGAATAGGATTTTTATATATATGTAGCCATGGATATGTGTCGTTTCTGCATTTAAAAGTATACTTGGTTCATATTTATTTGTTTTAAATATATTTTTTACTTTAAAGGGTATTGAGTGATTAAAAAGAATATTAATAATGAACTAGGTACTTGCAAAACCAATAAGTAACATAATATTCATACGACATTATCATTCGCTCTTATTATTTGTTGTGTAGCTCTTTAGTGAACATGATCCATGTTAACATAGAATATGCAACTACATACATAGAAGTAAAAAATATCAAAAACTTAGTTTTTGAAAAAATGGACATGTATTGTTTTGGCATTTACCATTTCATATTGATATTCACATCCATTCAAAACTAGTAATCTAATATAGGCCAATAAACATTATTTTGTGTTTATTTGGAGTTTTTGAGGTTTTACTCCTTAAGAATTGATTTCAATAATGCAAATCAAAGCGTAGTATCAAAGTGTAATTTAAAGCCCCCGGAAGAAACATTTGATGGGTAGTAAAATCGAGCGCTAACAAAAAGCGTTATGTTAACAATAATACATGTGCTGCCATCTATTGTCAGGTATATATATTACTGGATACTAGTTTACTCCTTAAGAATCGATTACATTTAAAGCCCCCGGTACGAAAATTTGGTGGGTAGTAAAATCGAGCATTAACAAAAAGCGTTATGTTTTTATAAATGAATTAATGTTATAAAGCGCAATCTAAGCAGAATATTTCAAAATATTTTTATATTAAATAACTTTTCGTAACATAGTAATATACGTAAGTACCTGATAATAGATAGCAGCACATATATTAATGTGTTAGTGCCATCTAAGGGGGGTCATAAAACATGTATGCCCTTGGTTTTGGACTTGTAAAGAGCAAACTCTAGTCGTGCGTCGGAACTGATACGCACCATTTTTTTTTAAACCTTTTAAAAATTATTACTTAAAAGGTTATTTTTTAAAGAAAGTTTATGTTTTAAAATCAATTTAAAGAAAGAAATAAATTACGTAAATATATTTATTAGTAGACGACCCCTGCCTCAAAGATTGGATTAAAATTAAATACTGCAGTTAATTTTCTTCTACATTATATACTATCTGCTTTTAAAACTGATTCAAAATTGAGTCAGGCATATTTATTAATTTGGGCGCCATACCGTTAGTATTTTTACCGCTTATAAAATGATAATCATTGTATTATCATTGTACAACCTATTCTCTAATCACACACAAACTGTATGTTTATATTTCCTATACATACCTATCATAAATAAATTAATAGCCCTATATAGACATATCCACAACTGTAGCACCACTGAACTATGTTATTAATATGAGGTCATCTAAATACAGTTAAATGCCTGGCTAGGTGGGCTCAAAGAATAAAAAAATTGTTGTTATTCAGCTTATGCTCAACTGAGCCATAAATTCGATTCGAAAAGTGCATTTATTTGTATACAAATAAATTATAAATTGACTAAAATTATACTCATGGCTTCCACTTGAAAAATGGTGATGAATTCACATGCTATTCCCCCCGCATCATCAGTCCTTTGTCTATTTTTGAACAATCAATGTATATTGCTAGTTTAATTGAGCCCATTTTGTGGCATTCTTGTGGCATGCTATGTCGGTTATCTCTGTTCTCTCTTCGGGCTTTAGATCTGGTAGGAGTTCCTAAAAATATCTGGCACCTATTTTCCATTCTCTCACGGAGTATCATTCAATGACGATGTATATGGCGTTTTTTCCTAACATTTTCTATACACACCGCCAGGCGCTTATCGGCGACGGCGGTGAATTCGAAACGCGCCTCACCAAGAACGGCAAAGTCGGACTCGACGACAAGGACTACCAGCAGACCTCGTTCCTCGGCTTGGAACACAATCAGCAGTTTAACGAGATCCGCCAGAATCGACCGCTAAGACTCAAAAAGAAAATCTATGAGTTCTTCACGTCACCCATTACAAAGTTCTGGGCCGATTCTGTGAGTAATTTTTAATGTAATATTACAGATGATTGTCACACAACGCTTGACCTACATCTTGACCTTGTTTATTACAGCTCGCTTATATGGTATTCCTTGTGATGTTCACTTACACAGTATTAGTGGGCATGGACCAAACACCTTCGTGGCAAGAAATGTATTCAATTATATATATCGCTACATTAGGTTGTGAAAAATTTAGGGAAATAGTTTCTTCAGAGCCTGTCACTATTGTGTAAGCTTTTTATTTTATTATTAGAATAATAATAGGTTATTGATTCAAACGTGTCGTAGACAGCATCGATTTTGCAGGGCCATTTCTCATAATCACAAACAGCAGCACCAAAGGCTGCGTGTGTTTGTTTCTTTATCTGCATGACCACAAGGTTTTCTTTCTTTTACTTGAAACATTTAATGTCTTTGTTGATTTACAATACCGTGCAAATTAATTGAAACATAGAGTATTTTTCTTCTAAAAGCACTTTATTATTGTTGGTTTTAATATTGAATGTGTCATCCTTTTGCATGGATAACACTTTTCAGTATTGTAGGCATTAAATTTACCAGGTTTTGAAAGCTTTATTTTAGTTAATCATCGTGAAACCAGACTCGAATTACTGCAGGGATTATTTTTGGTTTTCGTTATACAATCCATCTTGACAGCCGTTTTTTGCAATTGCCCAGAGATTTTCGATCGGATTGACGTCAGGGGAGTTTCCAGGCCAATCCATAATTTGATTCTGTGTGAAAAACTCTTTGACTTTTTTTAATGAATGGCATGGGGAGAGATCATGTTGAAAAATGCCCTCATTGGAGGTATTAACCTTCCGGAGCTACCGTATCATATTGTTTGATAAGATGTCTATACATCAGCCTGATTTCATCTTCCTAGTGACTGGCACGAGTGATTCAGTGCCATGATAAGAGACGCAACCTCAAAACATCTTCTTCATAGGGTGCTTTACTCTCTGGTCCAAGTGAGCAGATGAAATGGGATCGCTAGCTGCTCACCACACGAACTGTATATGCTGTCCTTGCACAGCAAAATATGTTTTATCGGAGAAGTGAACATTACGCCAGTTTTCAGTTGTCCAGCGCTGGTATTTCTTAGCCTAAGCTAAGCACTTCTTCATTATGACAGTGGCCAGAAGAAGCTTCTTAATTGGCTTCCTTGCCATTCTACCAGATTCAAGAAGCTGTCAAAGCTGTCAATTGCACTCAGACGTGGATCTATTTTGCTCATATGAATCAGAAGTTTACCATCTTTGACAGTAGTTTTCCTCTTCCGATCACATTTTCCTTTTCGTTTGATGTCCACCACTCCCGTCGTTTGTTTCTGCTTGACAATCCTGCTGACGTATGCCAGGCCAACTTTAACATTCTCCGCTATCTGCCGGTTCGTCAAGGAAGAGTGTTCAGTAAGTGCGATTATCCGTAAAAGCTTTATCGTAGTGATATCCATGTTCAAAAAGTCACTTTAATTATGCAGTACAAATACACAAAATAAAATGATATGACGAAGCAATAGATTTCCAACAGAAACCACACGAACATACGTCTATTTGACACTTTATATGTGGTATAATAATTGACAAGTTAAAAAACCATTGCCAAATTAAAAAATATCTCAGATAATTGCCAGAAACAAAAAAAAGTTAAAATATGTAGCTTGTTCCAATTAATTCGCATGGTACTGTATTTCACAACTGTGGTACTAATTTTCTCAGTGCAAACAATCGTCATTCTTCTCATTAAACTCATACGGCCGCAAGGTTATCCATTAGTTGACTGTATTTTGGTTGATTATATGAAACTAGTCTGAAAGTATTTTTAATTTTATATAATTTTATTTTTCAGTCACAAATTTAGCGTATGGGCATGGAATATGTGGAACCCATGCGACGCTGCAGCTGTTATTCTATTTGGCGTTGGTCTGTCTCTACGGCTAAGAACTGCCACTATGGACATTGGCAGGGTGATATATTGCGTCGACTCTATATATTGGTACCTTAGAATATTGAATATACTTGGTGTAAATAAATATTTAGGTCTGTAAATTTCGTTACATTTTTACGTTGCATTGCAATTATGAGACGGAAACGAATATATTTTTGTTGTTTTTTTAACTTTTGCAGGTCCTTTAGTCACAATGATGGGTAAAATGGTGAAGAATATGATTTACTTTGTTGTGTTGCTTCTGGTGGTGCTCATGTCGTTTGGAGTTGCCAGACAGGCGATATTGTATCCGCACAGTGATGCCAGCTGGCGGCTTGTTCGCGAGGTATTATAATTTTAATTTTTCCCTACCAATCTACTTAAATTTTTTTTATAACTCAATTATCAGGATCTTTGCTGTCATTTTTCTCCCGATACAGGGCACAGTGGGCGATTGTTCCAAAAAGGTGTGAAGTGAGCACGCACCGTGCGAGGGAGTATCCGTATGACGCTCTATTCGTAGGAGTAATCACTTGGCAGGCATCAATTTTATAAAACACGCAATTTTAATACTATTATAACTAGAAATTGTGCCAGTCATCTGGCAGCACTGTAGCTGTCAACTAACTGGGCTTCGTGCTCTTCACACCTCCTTAGGCCAATCGCCGCTAGCGCCACCTACAAAAAAGTTTTGTGCACACATCCCCATTGATATTACAAAATTGATGTTGGAATCAATCGTACAAGTATGACCACTTCGGATACAGGTGTTTTGACATTGATACAAACCCGCACTAGTGCAATTCTCATTTTTGTGCATTCTCACTAATGACTAGTAGGAAGCTATTGAACTCAGCTGGCAATAGCTTTACTGAACATATCCAGGGCCAATGGCAGTATAGGAGGGCTTCAGACGAGGACAATACTATATAGTAAGCAGCTGCTCTACAGTTCTCTAGCGCGCTTTACGTTTTGGCATGCTACAAACCCTCATTGGCTAGTCTGCGATGACTAGGCTATGAAGAACCACCAGTCCTACCCTCGACCTCCCTCTCTCTACTGATCCAAATTATGTAGGATGTCTCCAGTGACGCTTCCGAAGCTCTCTCCATATATGATCTCAGCGCTAATCTTGGCAGGCATAGATTCTTGAAGAGACTCTAGGCCTCATTCTCATGTAATGTCCATAGTCACGTTGAAACACTAGTTCCCGTGAGATCAGCGAAGTTAAGCAGCGTCAAGTGTGGTCAGTAGACGGCCGCCTGTAATTTAATCGTCAGACAATTACATAATCCCGCACATGCTCATCATCACCGAGCCGACTTTTTTTTACAAATTTTCCAAGATATTTGAATTTTGATAATGAACACTTCTATAGCAATCAGTTTATATAAAAGTTATTAGTCTGAATATTCATATTGTTTTACATATAGTTTGATGAAAATATGGATATTATTATTGCAATTAAAGGTTTCCATTTTTATTAATTAGTCCCACTCAAGCATATATCATTTTATGGCAATCCAAAATAAACTTCATTAACTGAACGGTGCACATGAGTGTGTCAGGATGGTTGTTAAAATCGCCAGACATATGCGTCTACCTTGTTATGAAAAGACTACCCTCTTTCTCTGCGCACACTTTAGATTAAAAAAGGTATTATGTTATTTTTTCCAAATATTTTAATTGTGTCATAGAATTGGTTGCCAGCTTGATCTTTAATCATGGTTGTGAACTCTGTTTATCGCAATATCCCTTGTTCTGAAAGCTTTTAAAACGCGTTAACTTTAGAGTTCCGCTCCGCTACTAGGCTCCTTAGGCTGCTCTACTAAGACGTTATATGTTTCTTAAATTCCTTTCCAGCAGTAAAATAGTGTAAGCTAATATGAGTTCGGCCGTAGGTGTTCTTCCAGCCGTACTTCATGCTGTACGGAGAAGTGTTCGCGGAGCAGATGGCACCTGATTGCGGTCCTCCCCCGCTGCCGGCGTGCCGTACGGGCCACTGGGTACCGCCGCTCGTCATGAGCACGTATCTGCTCGTCGCCAATGTGCTGCTCATCAACCTGCTCATCGCGGTCTTCAACAACATCTTCATCGAAGTCAACGCCGTCTCGCACCAGGTCCGATCTGCGCCGCTGATCCGCTTCTCTGTTCCCAGGTGTTCTACCAGCCGTATTTCATGCTGTACGGGGAAGTGTTCGCGGACCAGATAGACCCACCGTGCGGGACCGACCCCGGTCTGGAGCCGTGCGAGACGGGCCGCTGGATCACTCCGATGGTGATGAGCATGTACCTTCTCGTCGCCAATATTCTGCTCATCAATTTGCTGATTGCCGTTTTCAACAATATCTTTATCGAAGTGAATGCGATATCGCACCAGGTCAGACTCGAACGCCGATCGACAGTTTGGAATCATGCAACTAACACCTATCTCGTGCACGTATCGGTGGTGGATTCTAACCTAAGCTATATATACTAACAATTAACAAACAAACCTAATAAATAAGTATCGATAAGAGTGCCATAGTCGCAGACCATCCCATACAAGCACTTTTTAAAAGAAATTGATATGAGAGCTAAAAAGTCATGTAATTTTATGAAAAATACCTATAATGCCTTAATACCTCTCATAAAAAAAGACAATGACAGTAATTTTTACTTGACCCTGTCCATCCAGTGAATTATCATTTAAAAAACATAGCAATTGCTGGTGATGAAACTTGCTGATTCTATAAAGACAATGCTGAAACGGCAAAGCGTCTAATATTTATATGCAAACCAATCGCATCCCAAAGACTCTTGTCATCTAAGAAAGATGGTATCAACAGCTGAAAACGTCTACAACATCATATGCAGGAGAGTCCTGAGGTTCATAAAAAAAATTATACAACCATATTAAATGAAATTCACGTATCGTATATTTGAACAGTGCATCAAATATCGTCTAAAGTTGACAAGTTCTTTCAATCCAAAAAACAAATTTACTAAGGTGATTGAAATTTACTAAGTGCTGTTTTGTACGACGAGCATTACTGTGCTGTTCAAACAATGTATCGAGATATATAGTTAAGCTGATCGCTGACTACTGACAGAATCTGTGATGCTGTAGACGCTGTGTAAGGCTGTAGGGGAGGGGGAGAGAGAGACAGGGGGTGGGGGAACGCAGCAAGAGTGGTGGTGCGAGGGGCGGCAGAGGGGGCCTGAATGGTTCGAAATTTGATCTATTTCATGGGCCCCTCAGGCAGGCTACAACCAACTAGTAAGTAAATAAAAATCATGAAACGAACTCAGAGCTATTCATAAAGAAAATTTGAATTAGGAGCAATAAAAATGTGACACATTTATTATCATTGTGATTTGTCAACATTTTATTGTTCTTTATTCAAATACAAGAAAATTGGAATAAGATTGGAATAAGGAACAATAAAAATATGACAGTAATAATTATTTATGTAATTTATTTATGCGAAATATTAATAAAATAATAATAATAAAAACCTCCTAATTTTCAAAAAAAGATGAGCTTTTGCCCTGCGGCAGTATCTAACAACTAACCTTTGCGACAATATCTAACAGCTAACAAATGTTATTGTTTCTTATTAAAATTTTCTCATTGACCGGTTCCGAGTTCTTTCATTTTTATTTACCTATTGTTTTTATTTATACTCGAGATATATGAATTGTGTTTATTATTAATATTATTTTTATCAGTGTAAGGGTTAGGTAGGTGTATTGTCAGCCGTTCATAGATACCATCATGTGCTTCTAAAATTGGCCTTTTGTCTCTATGATATATAAAATCAGGTGAGTGTGAACTCAGCTAATTTTATACAATTCCAGATTTTACAGCACAACTTACCATTTCTTTCAACAAAAAGCATTCATTCACCTTTCATGCGAATAAATCATTCAAAAATCTTTAAAAAAAAAACCTCATAAACTATGTTAATATTGACACAACAATCATTAGTTTTTATAATGGGTTTTTCTCGTCTGCATATTACGTTTGTGCTTTGTCAGTGATTGGTAAAAGTTTCTAGAAATACGTATCCTCTTTCAGGTTTGGATGTTCCAAAGATTCACTGTTGTCATGGAGTATGAACAGAAGCCCGTTCTACCGCCGCCTTTAATTCTGTTGTCACACATTTGGCTGCTCTTCCGGTGGTTGAAAAGGAAAGTCAGAGGTACTCGGAGCACATATGACAACGGACTGAAGTTATTCTTGGAGAAAGACGATATGGAGAGACTTTATGATTTCGAGGAGGAATGCGTCGAGGGATACTTTAGAGAGCAGGTGAGTTCTCTGCTTCTTAAAAGAGTCATGAACTGAGAAATGTAAATACCTAGAACTAAAGGTATACCAATAAAAAATTGGACCATAGTTTTGATACATTGGAGAAATTAACAGACGTTTGAATTCTATGAAAAGTTTGTACTGAATTCGATTATTGATTTGGTAATTGGCAATTTTACGAAGCGTGTTTTTTAAGTAAGTACCGTTTTTGAAACTTCACTGCTGTAGATCTGCGGTCGGAATTCCGCACATACGGAAACATTCGACTGCATTTACATGTATTTATGACTATTTAAAATGCCTCCGCCGATCGAGAATCCCATCGACTGCCGATTTTGGGACAGGAGGTGTCGTTCGTGGATTTTTTGCCTCGTGGTGACACAATAAATTCTATAACTTATTGTGAGACCTTAAAAAACCGCACCATGCAATCCAAAATATAAGGCGTGGGATACTGAGTAAAGGGATATTTTTACCTCATTACAATGCCCGTCCTTACACAGCTAATCAAACAGAAGATCTCATCACATCATTTGGCTGAGAACAACTTGATCACGCTCCGTACCCACTTGTTCTTGTATTTAAAGGAACATCTGGATGGTCAGTGACATGACGATGATGGTGTCAAAACGGCCGTGTTGCAGTGGTTATCAAATCAAGCGGCAGACTTCTATGATGAAGTGATTCCAAAGCTGGTTACACGATATGATAAGTGCTTTTATATCGGTGGCAATTATGTAGAAAAAGTATATTGTTTTCATGTAAAAAAAAATGTTAAGAATAGTGGAATTGTTTTTTTTTATATTTCAAAACAGTACTTTAAAAAGACACCTCGTATTTGACCCTTACTCAACTTCTAGGAAATATAAATACAATTAGTAATATCATTTTTTTATATTTAATTTAAATGCATTTGTGGTAATCAATTATTTAAATGTCAGAAATAATTTTGATTCATAATCGATGGCACTCAAAAGGTTAATATCTAAATTTTTTACTCTTCAGGAAATCAAACTCAACCAATCCACCGAAGAACGAGTGAGATGCACGAATGATAGGGTAGAAAATGTGATGGCGAAAGTAGAAGATATCAACCAGAAAGAAAATCTGCAAATTACATCGATTCAGGTTTGACAAAAAAATTTAAAAAAACTAACTTCAAATCTTTTATACAAAATATGAAGTCCATCCCTCTGTCCGAAGCTACGAGATGAAGAAGATGTATATTAAATGCCTTCCAGCATACACTTCTAGACCCCAGTAACCTCGCTTGTTGGAATATTCCGAGGATAGTACATGTCCTCTTTGTAGCAATATCCCATGCATAGCTAAACATATTTTGGCTCCCATGCATAGATGGGATTCTGGAGGTCGATTTGGTCTCAAAACAGTATAATTTTCCTGGAAGTCTCGGATGCACACCCTTCTGTCCAGATATAACTCTTCACACCCTATCTCGGAAGATGGCCCTTATCGTAGATCCAACTGTTGCATGGGAATCAAATATGCCAAAAGACCACGAGTACAAATTTAACAAATACCTTAATCTCGCAAATTCTATCACCCAGAACGGCTTCACTGTTCACCTTCACGCGGTGGAAGTTAGCGCTCATGGCCTCCCAGCCAAATTTCTGTTTCACCTCTTTAAGGATCTTGGTCTCTCCATGAAAATAATTAACTCCTTCTTAAAAAAAAATGTCTAAAACTGTGACTTCCGCATCATAAATTCTATGGCTTCAAAGGGGGAGTGAATGGGTGGCAAAGTGTACGCTCACATGTGGCAAGGCAGCTGTCCTAAACTTACCACGTCTGGTCATTAATCTGGAGTCCACTGCTCACACTCCAGAAGTGTAACAATAGTATTTATTATGATGGGCTCGACTCTGTTCGGTGAATTCCATAGCAGATCCATTTGTACTTATTTAAAAGTTCTATATTTTTCTAGAATGCGGAATTCCGCCTCCGCAAACTCGAGGATATCGCCGAGCAGACACTGAATCACCTGGCGGTGATCCATCGGTTCATGGCGACTCATCCGCAGCTTCAGCGAGGATCCACCGATACTCTCGCACCTCCAGCTCCGGCTCATCATCTTTTACAGACTACGAGACTGAGGACTGCCAGTGATAAGTCAGAGGTTTGTCTAAACCCTAAACAATAAAAATAATTTAACTAGCTTCAAACTAAATATACATATGAATAACATTATAGTCCAATATCAAAAAAGTAATATCCTGGTGGCAGAAGATGCATATAATCTGGGCCTGTGTTTTATGCTTGTCTAAATTTTGTCATTCTCCATATATCCTTCACCTAGCTTCTCATCCTTTTGCGCAGAGCCGTTAGTCTATGAACGAAAAATGTTGTTAGATATTAAGGTGGGCCGTTACCGCAATGGGTGTATTTTTTAAAAGCCGGACACTTACAGTCATGGCGATCAGAAAGCTTGAAACCTTCGAAATATGGGTTTATCGGAGGATACTACGTATGAGCTGGTTGACAGAGTCAAGAATGAATAAGCTTTAAAGCATTTGAGCAAAAACATAGAAATGAAGTATCAAGGAGAATAAAGATCCGCAAACTCGATATTTCACACATTTCATGCGTCATCTCATAAATACAACATTGTGCATCTAATAAATCTAGGCAAAATAGTTGGAAGAGAGGTCAATGACAAAGGAGAACATCTTGGCTCAATAATTATTATATTCAGGTAGCTGGCTTTTATAATATGACGTGGAATACTCAGGCGGTCACCCATCCAAGTAATGATCATGCCCGACGCTGCTTAACTGCGGTGATCTCATGGGAACCATTGGTTCATCGCGGCTATTTATATTACCCCAGCTTTCCATCCCATTTAATAATTAGAATACGTACAATAATTGAATTTTAGGTGTAGGTTGATGTTTTTTCTGTAAAATATCTTTTTTATCTTAAAGAATGCACTCCTGGATAATCAATGTGGATTTTTATGTTCTTGCTCATATCCCAGTTGTTGTTCAAATTGCAGCCCAGGTAAATGATGGTATTAGTCTTCTCCGATAGAATTCCGTGAGCTGTAACTGTAGGTGTGTTTAAGGTTATTTACTGACTATCATATACTTGGTCTTTTTGGTGTTCAACTATTCAACCCATATTTATCACCAATATGGAGCTCGAGTTATTCCACACCGCTGGCAATTATTACAGCATCATACACATATCTTATATTGTTGCTGTTTATGCTATTTACCTTGACCCCTGATTCGGATTTATTAAGTGCCTCCTTAAAGATAAAATAACTCGAAGCAAAGATTGAAAAGCATAGGTGATATTACGTAATCCTAGTGGACACCGCGCCGTATCTCATTGTTTTCAGAAATTTTCTGGCTAACCTTAATGTGCACTGTTTGGTGCCACTCGAAATTACTAATGATACACAAGTCTTTGTCATCCATTCAATATGTTTTATTTTCAATAACCCTGTCTGGGTGTAGAAATTACATTTTCAATTACTGTTGAAAATTACAATTCAAAATTACACATAAAATTACCAAAATTATCCATAAAAGTCCATTTGATTAAATTATACCACAAAATATGAATTCAAAATTTCAGTAATTTAAAAAATTAGAAATTTAAAAATATATATTTTTAAATTTAAAAAGCTTAAAAAGCATCCAAAGAGAGTTCCAATATCAAATTACAGAATCGTTAAAAATAAAACTAATACTAAGACTAAAATTATTATTAAATACAATTTGCAAATCAGAAAGGATACTTATATCAAAAGTATTTAAATGTATTTCAGAAAATATAATCTATTAAATGTCTTAAAATTTATTAAGGTCTTATAAGCATTTCTCAAGTAAATATTTCTTAATTTATTTTCTGAATTTGTCATCATTTAGATGTTTTTTATATTTTCTGGCAATTTATTATAGAAATTAAGGCTTATAATGAGTACGCTGGAATTCTGAGGTTGATGAGTGCGACTTTTGAATGAATTGAGATTTATTCCTCGTATACCATGAGAATATTCCTACTTGTTGGAGGATTTGTTGTTGTGTTTGACTCTATCAAAAGCTTTCTCAAAGTCGATGAAACACTTGTAAACAAACTAACCAATTGATCTGGTGGCATAGGGTTACGCTGTCTGATCTTACATTGTAGGGTTCTAGGTTCGATTACCTGATTGTTAGCATTTTCCGTTGGGATAAAATTAACAGAATTGCATTTGAATTCTGTCAATCGAATACAATAACAAGACACACACTTACGCATATGTTACACCTACACTTACATATTAACACTTCGTAGTAGGGTTGGTTATAAGAGATTCTTGTATGATAATAAATCTGCCCATTGTGAAATTTCACAATAAAGCATAGAAACAAACAAACAAATATATCTACATCTCAGAACCTAAATGCTAAACAGCGCTTACCAATTGCGCGGTATTCCCTGCATCATTATTGTGTCATTACCGAGTGGTAGCGCCTGCATAGTGAAATCGGCCATGGCAGCCTCGGGCTACGTTTCTCGAACTGCCACGAGACGCCGTGTAAGCGGTGTGTCCTGTGCCGGTGAGGCATTTTTCGTTTTTTTGTTTGAAATTGGGCTATTGTGTTCATTTATCTACTGTACTACCGGTCTTTAATTCTGTAATATACTCAGCTGGAGACTTTTGCCACCTACCTGATATTTTCTTAATGACTATCGCTACTTAACATGAATCGCTTTATCTAGCATTGCGTGAGGTGCTTCTGTATACGTGGTGTGAATAATACATTTCAGATTATGTCGGATGGTGAAGGCATCGGAAGGTTTCTGGTACGACCAGTCAGAGAGGAGGAGGAGATTACTGAACGCGGGACTCAGGTACGTAATACACACGAACAATAAAAATCCATAGCCTGCTACACGTTTACCCCTTGCACAGTTAGACAATTTTGGCTGGCTGCAAGGCGGCTTTAGATCAAGGATGGTATACTTACCGCCATGACTGAAGTTCTTGCTGTTATTTGCGAAGTAATTAGCCTGTCAATGGCTCGTGCCAACAAGGGTCCAACAGTACCCTCCAAATCACGACAGCCATCCAGTATAGTTTGTACTGGATGGCTCTAAAGGCAAAAACATCCCACCATAAAATTTTTCTAAATAATCGACAGCTTCAGATTTAATTCTGTAGGTCGATTGGGTCTCAAAACAGTATAATTTCCATGAATGTACATCTCTCCATTTAGATTATTATTTTTATTATTATTTATTTGTGTACACTAGCAGATTTTGTAGCTGATTTGTGATTCATCGGACTTTTTTGTGATTCATCTTATTTATTTATTTATTTATTCGGTACACTGTTGCTTTTTATTGTTTATTTTTATGAAATGTTTGTCAAGTAGATTTTTAAAACCATTCGCTGAGATAGCACTTGTCACTTCTTGCGGTAGCTTGTTCCAAGAGTCCACCACTCAGTTAGTTAAAATACACTTTCTTGGGTTGGATTTGAAACTGTTTCGGTTTAGTTTTAAGGAATATCCATGGAGTTTCTTGTTAGAGTTCATTGTGTACATTGCATTAAGGTTGGCTACATCGTAATGACCATTCAAAATTTTAAATGTTTCGATGCAGTCCCCTCTTTGTCTTCCTTGCACAAGTGTAGTAAGACCCTGTGCATCCAAGTGGCTTTCGTATGGCTTGTTTCTTAGGGATAGAACCATCTTAGTTGCCCGCCTTTGCATTTTCTCCAGCAGTTCAATATTTTTTTATGAAGTAGAGGTTCCACTCGGTAAGGGTATTCGAGGAGGGGGTGGACATACGCTTTGTAGAGTTTGAGGAACAAATCAGAATTTATGTAGGAGAAAGCTTTGCTGATCATGTAAAGGAGTGAGTTTGCTCTTTTTACAACTTCTACAATATGCGGTTCCCATTTGAGGTCCTGTGACACAATTACTTCTATGGTCTCCAGATTTAACTCTTTACTCCGGGGATCTCGGAGGATGACCCTTCTTGTAGAATTAATAGTTCCATGGGAATCAAATTTCCCCGAATCCCACGAGTACAAACTGAATAAATACCATGATCTTGCAAATGCTGTCACATGAAACGGTTTCACTGTTGGCACTCTTGGCTTGCCAGCCAAATCTCTGTTTCAACCTTTAAAGATATTGGTCTCTCTTGGACAATGATCAACTCCTTCTTAGAAAAATTATCTAAAACTGAAATTTTTTGGCTACCTAAGATGAACGCCCAAGGTGGCAAGACAGCTATCCCAAACCTACTAGAGCCTCAGTCCGGACTCCATCGCTCCCCCCTAGAAGTGGGATAATAATATAATGATGGGCCTGATCCCGCTTTATCAATTCTGTGGCAGCTCTATTTGTATTTATTATTGATATTAGATAATATATAATATATAAGATTGAGAATAGATAAGGAAGGGAAAAAATGAGTCAGCTTTATTCAACGGTGTTTACAAAATCTGTTTTTAATTAATTTTTTAACTGTCAATTAGTCACAGGCTTTATTCATCACATGAGCGTGTCACCTTGTCTAATAGGAACTACTGTATCATCAGCATATTGTGTGTTGTTTACGTGGATTCTCAAGGCTACGAACAGTTTTCATTTATACTATACTTTCAGGATGGTCAATTGCCGGATGCTGAAGAGGATTCGATATCGAATCCATCATCGGATGGTGGCGAAGATCAGCCTGTTCTTACAATCGATATCGGAGCTGTTCCAGAAATACTGACTAGCACCCAGCCAACTATAAGACAAAGGAGCAGCGAATCTAGGGAGACGACAGACCGGAGTGAAGAGAAACCGCCAAGTAGTAAGCGTCTTTGGTTTATTGTCTTTATTTTTTGAGGGCTCCATAACAAAGGGTACAAACGGAACCCTATTTGGTGAAACTTTGCTGTCTATCTGTTTATTGGATGTGCCCAGTGAGTTAGTTTGGCAAATGGGCTCTTGTTTTTCTATGACCCATATAAAGACCCAGGAATCCAAGAGGTGGTTTTTAAAATATGTATGTCCGGCGTCCATTGTACGAAACTACTAGACTAATTTGGATAAAATTCAATAGGTATATGGGGTTCTTTTAGTTGTCTCTTCGTCATTTTAAAATTATTGTTTTAGATACAAAATTAAGGATAGCTATAGATGCTAAAATTATCATATATATTTTTATATGATTTTGATGAGAATTCATTCATTGAGAATCTCGTCTGGTGGCTGTTTGTTAAAGCTTGAGATTTGTCTTGGTCTTGGCATGGGCTTCCTGGGTTCAATTCCTGCCACATCCCTACGAAATGAATATTTTTTAAATTATATTAATTAAATCGCACAATTAAATAGATTTTCTTAGATTGAATTACATTCTGAGGCTCTATTGATATTATCGTCAATTCTTGAAAATTATTTTATTTTTATTTCAAAGAGTGTTATTATTAGTTGAAAATACAACAATAGCGCAAGTACATTAGCATTGTACAGCTTTGTCAAATTCTTGCAGCAACAGATTTCTGCCTGCACCAACAGATGGCGTCGTGTTGAAATTTTAGTTATTATATATAATACATGCTCGCCAAAACTACTTGCCCGATTTTGTTCAAATTTAGTAGCTATGTGGAGTTCTTTTATAAGGCTATTCGTCTTTTTATAATTATGTTTCTAGACAGAAAATTATAGGGTAGCTACCATAGAAACGTAAACAAAAATGGCTGCAATAAATTTTATGAAATGATTGTTTTATGAATAGGTACTAATGAAACATGCTTACTCCTTGTTCCGGGAAAAGTATGGTTCTTTTTCAATCCATATATACTCATATATAGGTAATTGGTTTGAGTAATGTGAGACCGTTTATTGCGGTCGGATCTTACGATCTTATGGAGAGAGAAAAATTACTAACCTGTATATAGCACATCCTTTTTTCTCCCCTTTGTTGATGTGCATTAAAACGTGGTGTGTGAAATGGGTTCCTGAGGTCTGAGATCAAGACAGGGCAACCGTATACCAGTCAAATTAGTGTGGGAATTGGATAACTTTCGGTGAATGTTGAGAGGAGTCGCCTAAATTAAAATTGAAAATATATGGCGGGATAAATATATGTGTTGCTCGACTCCATCTACATAGCTCAGAATAAAAACCTATGTATGTAGAGCCAAAGGGGATTGAACAAACATTTTTTTAAGAGAAATCATCTACAATATATGTTAAGACTCATGCTCCTCCTTTATCTCCAAAGTTGTTATCCAAAAAAATTGTTTTCTTGAATAGATATCATGAAAATATAGATTGCAGCAAAAATAAACACACTGTTGTTTTTTTTTTTATTTATTTATTTAATTCAGGGAAAACCAACAGCTATGTAAAACGACAATTAACAATTAAAATAGTATCAGATAGCCAATAACAGGTTCTCACATGT
>JAOPUG010000053.1:13367739-13377809 GCA_027564375.1 Micropterix facetella | reverse complement strand
GATTTCAAACAAAATTTACATTTTTGTTCTAAAATTAAACTGAGATATATTAGAATAGAAGAAACAGTGCCTGAAGTTCAACTTTATATAACTTCAGTTTTGAATTTTGTCAATAGATACCGCTGCCTTAATTTTAAAACGTGCTGTAGTTTGTTCAGTCGCAGTTTCCCTTATCGCGTTACCTGTCATCATATATATTGTCATCGGCCACCGACAACCGGGGATGGATATCGAAAGCAAAACATCGATGTTACCATCGATGCGTGAAAAATATCGAGAGCAAATCATCTAAACATCGATATTTTCTTTCAAAAAAACATCGTTCGTTAGACTTACAGTCCCTTTAAGTAATCTTCTAATAAAATCAATAATAGGGATGAACAATGATATTATGTATATTCAATATAGGTCAAAAATAAAACCTTTAAAAAACTATAGCTTAGGAATGTGCTATGGGTCAATCGATATTCAATAAAAATGTACTTTATATTTTGTTCACAATAGATCCCTTTTTGATATACACATTGGACACATATGGATTAAAAGAAAATTTAAGGCATAGATAAGAAATATCGATGGAGGAACATCGAAGGTGCTGAAAAATTGCTAAGGTACTGTCGATGTAAAAAACATCGAACATCGATCCATAGTCATCGATGTTTTCGATGTATGTCCATCCCTACCGGCTACAGCAAGAAGTCCAACAATACAAAATGTCCAGCCATTGGACTGGACACATCTGACATACCAGGTTAGCGCCAAGTACGCATTGGGGGAAAGCCACTGTGCTCACGCAGACAGTGCGACCACAGGAGGCAGAATTACGATAGACATATATATTACACATCATTTACTGATTTAGAATTTGGATGTAATTGATTGTAATTAAGTGAGTATAGGATTAATGTTTATAGTGTAATAAATAAGATAAAACGAATTTACCGCATAAAGATTTGTAACACCCGACGTTTCGGCGATGTTGCAACCGCCGTTGTCCAGTTTAGACTGTCTACCCTGGACAATGGCAATTGCAATATCGCCGAAACGTCGGGTGTTACAAAACTTCGTGCAGTAAATTCGTTTTATCTTAATTATCAGGTAATATGTAAACAGCTAGAAATTCCACCTTATTCAGAATTATTCAAACATATTCACCGCAATCGATATCTTTAACCTCAGTAGAAGTTAATTTCGCCAGAAAGTGGCAAACCAGTTAAAAATGAAATACTTAATAAGAAAACCTGATTAAAAAGAAAACTTTATCTACACTTACACATGCATAATAAATATTACATATTACATGTAAAATTGTCATTTATAATATAAAAGTAGATGTTGGTATATATGTTTGAGCTTTAGACTTCTACACCGTTTGACCGATCCCCATGAAACTTGGCACATATATGTATTTTTTCATCGAGAAGGTTTTTATACTATCCACTTTTATGTAACTCGCCACCAAATGGCGCTACAGCACATCAATTTTTATACCGTTCAACCGATCGAAATGAAAATTGGTGTACATAGGTATTTATGCACGGATAATACTTTTGCACCATCCAATTTGTTATAACTCGCCAATAGATGGCGTTGCTGCACATCAACTTCTATACCGTTCAACCGATTACAAAAATTCCACCTGGGCAACGCCGGGTGTATGTTATAATTATACATAGCTACTCATGACAAAGTGAGCCAACAATGGAAAATACAAGGCAAGGTAATAAAAAATACAACACCATACATTTAAAAAACATATATTTCTAGATTCCTCAAATACAAGGATAACAAACTTTACACAATAGAAAATATACATAAAATCCCTGCTAACATTTTATACGCTAAAAAAAACCCGAACCTTTACAAGTTAATTACAAAAAACGGGTAGTTTTAAATTTGATAAATAACAGTTTTCTAGTCTTTAAAATCAACTAATCTAGGAGGAATGTACAAATAAATGGTCTAGTGGATAAATGTTTTATTTCTCGATAAAGCCCGCATACCAAAAATTTAAAACTACTGTATCACAAATGATACGCGATTTTTGACTAATCATGGCGGATCAACCGCTTTTTCAAAAAATAATGACCTTTTAAATAGATCAACACTGCTATACACAAGTATATACCATATTCAGGCAGCAGACGACCCAAAGTATTTTTTTTTTAAATTTAAAGTATTCACAAAACAGTAACTAAGCGAAAGTGGCAAGGTATTGCTTCAGTCATATAATAAGGCACTTTTATTATAAAATGGTGCAAAATTGAGTATAACAACAACTTTAGAAACACAGTAAATTCATCTAAAATTGACTAAATATAAAGGCACTATAAAACAATAAACATCCAAAGTATTTTTTTCCATTAAAATGAAGAATCGTTGTATACTTTGGTCTACTCTTTTGGCATACCTGTAGAATTGAGCAAATCGAGGCGGTTTTAAAAGTCTCGAAACGAAGTAGAATAATTTATCATCGAAATGTTAGTAAGTTGCCTCAGGTTCCTCCTTGAAAGCTTGTTGTAAGCAGAACGGCTCGGGCGGCGGTGAGTGAAGAGCCGCCACTGACACTGGTGCAACGACACTGTTTTCAATGGGGGAATACGGAGACTTAGGCGGACAATGGCCGTACGAGAGTGGAGAACTGCTGTCATCTAGGTGATCGTCGGGGTTAGTCATCGGGCAGTCGTTGCCGTTGGTTGCGGGCGTCGGGTTGATGTCCACTGTAGCGCCTGCAGAGAAAAAAGATTATGTTATAACAACTGAAAGAAAAGACAAAGAGACATGCGAGACAGAGATGGCACGCAATGTTGCGACCTCTGTCCACTCGGCTCAGCAAGTAGTGGCTCAACGATCATGAACTCCAGAAGAAAAAGACGGAACAACCACAAGATGACTGACCATTTAGAAAACACATTATTTTGTGTTTATTTAGTTTTTATTGATTTATTGTTATTTTTACTCATTCAAATGAACAAATTTAGCTGTTTTACTCATTTAGTGCATTAATTTGAGGTTATATTATTGTCGTTTTCATATAGTGCAGCCACACGGTTTCAGCATTAATTTTATCAAGTTTTAAAATGTAACATGTTTTAAAACCACTTTTTTATTGGTTAAAGGAATGTAAAATACATATTTGGCATTGAGGCTTATCAATATTTTTTTTATAATTTTAAATTAATGAATTAATGAACCTACGGGAACTTTACCATATATGAAAATGGTCTGGCTTTAAGCTTTAAAAGCTGAGATAATATTCTACACACAACAACTTCGTTTTTAAGAAATATAGGAAAGAAACAATTTCTTTTTTATTACATTTGCTTACGAGTATTCACATGTGTTATGCACAGTAGTTGTCAATGATAATAACAGGGAAAGTAAAGATATACATCAGCAACTTTGGCCCGTCAGTGATTGGTAACCCCTGACAAATGGCTGAAACCTATTCCAACAAGTTTCGCTCGTTACTACACGCTAATACCCATATACGCTATGCTTGCTCTATTGTTCAGATCCTCCTCCAAGCCAAGTAAACCACTGCAGCAGCACCTGCGAGACTTGGATCGCATTTGCTGCCACCTGGTGGTGCTTATGGTTACCAAGGGAGGTTGTATACCATATTTGCACAGCATGCAAAAACCAGCTCATCCATATTGCTGAGAATTTTATTCAATAACTTCAGCATATGCTGTCATAGCAAGTGTCTGGAACATTCGCTCGTGGCAGTAATCACCAAGCTTCCGCTGGAAACAATGCGCGTTTCTATCAATGTTGCAAACTCTGACATAGTTTCGTGGCTTTGTATAAAACGTATAATCATAAAGTAGTCGCCTCTAAGAAATGTAAAAATTGTCAATATTTTTATTAGGGGTTAAAAGGTAGGTTTTTAGGATACATTGTGCCCTATAAGTATCATCTGTTGTTGTGGTTATTCGCTATCGGCTATTTACTCAAATCCATATAATGTTAGGATAGGCGACTGTCAAAATATCAGGCACAGAATCAGCCGTGTTAAAGGAAGTCTGCGTTCAGTGGATGGATCGCTACTTAATAAAACGTCGCTTCCCTTAGTGGAAATCAATAGTATTTGGGAGCGTATTGTACTGAATGCAGGCGTGAAACATGACGCAACATTGCATGGCTGTCATTTGATAAAAAACGACTTTCTCTCCTTTAAATGTATAAAATGTAGTGTTATTGTGAAATATATTGGAAAAATATGGTACAACTTAGTTTATTGTTAATTTAACAGATGTAGATATATTGCAGATTGGTTAAAGATGTTTCTGGAATAAAAACAGGAAAGAGAGACAAATATTAAGACAATTCAAGGGTGTCAATGCAACGAGCGAACCCGACATCCCAGGATGGTATAATGATATAGATAGTTTTTTCATTCGTGAGATGATTATGCAAAGTCTTTGAGAAGACGATCTACTGATCCAACTACGCTAACAACCAGTCAGAGTTCAACTCCTTATCGCGAACCACTGGGAATTTTGAAGCCCAATGGGGCCCTCATGCATGGGCTTCAACAGCGCCGATTTTGTGTCTGCTACATTTTGGTAATTGTTACCGCTAAATTGGTAATTGTGTCTGCTATAATTGGCAATTTTTACCGCATAGGGATTTTGGTGCATAGCTGATAACTAAGCACGGTAGCGAATAGCAACAACCAGAGACCATACATTTCTAGTTATATTATTTTACTACTTAAAAACATACTCGAAACACCCGGTGCATAATCAAAAGATACAAAGACTTACCACCTAAAAGCATCTCCTGCAGCAGGCTATCAATGTGGGCAACTCCAAACAATTTGGCGAACTGAATTTGCTCGATCATTTGCCACGTGATGCTCTGTAGAGCTGGTAGTGTGAGCAAAAGCTCGCCGAAGCGTCCGCGACCATCATACTGCCGATCGCTGATGTAATCCTCCAAATTTATTTGAATCTGGTATCGGAGCTGCTTGATCCGGTGCGGCTGGGAGAGGCCTTTTGCATCTGAAATTTTCAATATTTTTAAGTTCTACAGTGAAAAGATGGGCTTGTCTATGAATACATTGAATATATCGAAGACCAAAGATCCGGGATCCGGATTTACAACCAAAAACCAGGGATCCAGATTTACAACCAAAAATATCGGTATCAGGTAAAGTTCTAGAGCGAGTCCAGCATTACAAATATCTCGGTGCATGGGTAAATAAAAAATGGGACTCAGATCGAGAAATTAAGACCAGGATTGAAATCGACCGTGCCTCGTTTAACAAAATCAACTTAAGACTCGGATTCTGAATTGCTACATCTGGCCTGTGGTTGCAAGGCAGCGAATCGTGGACCATAAAGAAGACACCGGATGATACCTTGAAGCATTCGAAATGTGGTGGTATCATTGCATGCTTCGTATAAGATGTAACCAGAAAATCAGCAATGAAAAAATACTTCCAGCGTATTGGAACGACCTGAAAATTGTTGCACACCGTCGAAAACCGCAAAATTGAATAGTTACGCCATAACAGATATCAGCTGCTTCAACTTATATTGATGAGCGGCATATAGGGTAAGCGGTACCTGGGAAGGCGGAAGAAATCATGGCTGCGTAATATTAGGAGTGGACCGGCATCACCAATGCAAAGCAGCTGATCCGGAAGACGCAGGACAAAAGAAAATTTACAGAGCTAACGGCCAATCTCCAGTAATGGAGAAGCATCTAAAGAAGAACAAGACAGTAGTGAGAATTAATTAAATTACTTTAACATACATACGTATTCTCAATATTATTACATGGGAAGGAAAGCTGGACACTTACAAACACGCTGTTAATAAAGCTTGAACCCTTTGAAATGTGGGCCTATCGGAGGATACTATGTATTAGCTAAGTTCACAGAGTCAGGAATGAAGATGTCTTAAAGCATTTGAGCGAGAGCTAGAAATATCAAGGACAATGAAGAGCCTCAAACTTGAAAACTCCGCTAGTGTCATGCGTCATCCCGAAAGATACAACGAGCACTTTGTAGTAACTGTAAATCCATCAATGTCCAAAAGGCATATTATTATAGTGTAAGCCACGCATACAATATTTTGTCCTTACATGTTATAGTTTTTTTTATTCATGAAAGGCATACAATCGTAAGTCCATTAAAAACATATTGCACATATATAATTTTTTATTATTCATATGTAAAAATTTATCTCTTGTAAAATTATGAAATAGTGTCTTGCGATAGTAAGCTTCTGAGCTGCAGAAATATACGAGGTGTGTAAATAAAGTAATGACTCATTTTTTAAAAAGGTTTGTACTAAAATTAAAATTCCACATTGTCAACTTCAACAAAGGTGCCTTGGGAAACCGCACAGTATTGGAGACGGTTTGTTCATTCCTAAGAGTAGTTCCAGAACTCAGATATACTGGAATCGCCTTCAGTAGGTCGGTTAAGGTCTTATAAATGTTCTCTAATCTCCCATAATAAATAAAATCTGTTGAGGTGAATTTTTATTCTTCAAAACACGAAAGTCACAAGGACTCGAGACGTTCCATTTTCAATCTACATCAAAGAATTGTTTCCTTTCTATTGTTCTTTCAGTTCTGCGTTCGGTTTATCGGAACCATTTTTGTTTCAATTTTATTCATCCCTAATTCATTGGTCGACATCTGATGAACAGTTATGTGAGTCAAATTCAACTCTTCCCTGATCATTCCCACCATTAACCGATGTTCAGAACGTACAAGATCCTGGATTCCATGGGATTCCGCCGTGAGATTAATCTCAATCGAGTCTCATCCTTCTGAGAATACTTGAAACTACCTGAAAACCCAGGCGCTTGACAAAACACTATCTCAACAGAAGATTTGCAAATGTTTCTGTCGCACTATGCTCACTCAGGTCTGAAACAGGACTTGATAGCAGGTACAGGACAGAATGTACTGGAAAAATCTGGTTTAAGAAAATAATTGCTACAGATCACCAAGTGACTAGAGAGTTTAAACTCCATTTCTAGGTGCCCAAAAACTTATTGCAAGGGCTACACTGAAAGTAGCAATATACATCGATATAGCAATATAGCAGGCTTTAACCTATTCCAACAAGTTTCTCTCATCACCATGATTCCAAAAATACCCATATACGCTATGGTTGCTTTACATATTGGTCAGATCCTCTTCCAGGCCAAGTAAACAAGGATGCACCTGCAGTAGCACCTGCGGGACTCGGATCGAATTTGCTGCCACCTGGTAATGCTTAGGGTCACCTAGGGAGGCTACATACCAAATTTGGTCAAGATCGGACAATGGAAAGTCTTCAGACGGACAAACAAACGCACAGAATGTATCAGACTAAATGGCCCGTCGTACGTAATACTACAAACGGGCCAAAAATTAGAAATGGCCAAAATTCAAATTATTGGTTTACAAAATATTCTCAATGAGTGTTAATACACTTTTTCCAATGTTCATATTCACTCCTCCGTGGTGACCTCCGAACATGTTTTTTTTAGTCTTTGACAGCCTTATCTGGTGAGTAAAATCGTTGACTGCGATATTGGCTCTTAATTTTTGGGAACAACAAAAAGTTACAAGGTGCCAAGTCGGGATTGTATGGAGAATTGCTCTTGAGTTCTAGGTTTTTCGCCATAAAAACTGTGTGAGAGATGGGATTGCCATGGTGCAAGATGATGCAACATTTATGGTTGCTCAATAACTTCAAGCAATAGTGTAACGGTCAGGATTCAGGGTATGATGATTCTCCAAAGCAACAGTAGCCATGTGTCCAATTTTCCTAAAAAATAGAAGCGATGATACGATTCGCATCACTTTGCACAAACACCACTTTGGCTGAATTGAGCTCATCTTGAAAGATCCAAAGGTGTCAGATAGTGCTTTGTTTCGGGGTCGTAGCGGTAAATCCAGGTTTCGTTACCTGTTACCATGTTTCACACCAAATTTTAAACCATATCATTGAATATGGTAAGCATGGCATTGCACCAAGTCACGCATCCTGTTTTTGAGACTCAGTCAAATTGTGTGAGATCCAACAAGAACACATCTTTCTCACAGCCAAATATTTGTGTGATTGTACCTGACTAATGCCTATGCCTAAGGATGCCCGAATCTTATGATAGGTCACATGTCTGCCTGTGACATTTTTGTTGTTGACAGCGATGGACCTGCTACCTTCACAAAATTCATCACTGAGATTGACACAACCACGTTTGAATTCTGCAAACCAGCTATAAATTGTCGTCTTGCTTGGTGCTTCATTGCCAAAAGCAGTTTGAAGTCAAGCGAGGCTCTGCTGAGCTGTCAAATAACACTTCAAATTGTAGAAAATCATAAAGTGAAATTTTTTGACTTAAGTCATGACATACAGACATGCTACTTTTAAAATGACACCACAATGAAAAAACAAATAACAATTAGATGAAGCAAACTTTATTCTACAGCCGAAAGTTCGATTTTCTAATGTTGTAATTATTTTTAAAAAAATATTTATGTAAGTGGCTAGTTTCGGAAGCTTTCAGTATGACTTATGTACACCATACAAAAACACAACATTAAAGCACAGTGCCAGTACATAAACACCTCTTGCGGCCGATGCCAAACTCTCAGTGGTTGTACCAATGATATTAAGGCTGTTTGTGCGGCTTTGATGTGCGCATGGCAACCGCCATCGTGCATCACATGGCAACCGCCAACCGTCACAAGGCCCACACTTGTGCGGGCATGGCAGTGAAGTTGTTAATAAGGTACGGAACCCTCGGCGCACAAGTGAAACTCGCACTAGACCAGTTCAAAAGCGGGTGTGCACCGCGAGCGAGAAATGACCTAAAAGAGAAATGAACAGGAAGAGATGGGGGTACTCACTTCGCACTGCAGTGCCCACGTCGCGTCCACGATAGAGGTCGCGTCGGATATGTTTTAATAGTTTTGGATTTAAGTTCTGAATATGACAAATCTGATTATGTTTTCAAAAATAACTTCTACTAACGTAGTTCCACAGTGGATGGAACAGAAAACATCCACATCGTTAACTAATCACATTAAGTAGATTGCATTAGTGTAGAATGTTATACATTGTTCAATGAGTTGGATGAGGAGCACTTCAAAAATTATTTTAGACTTACAAGAGCTCAATTTATGGATTTCTTCTCTACGATTCATACGAAGTAATATTAAAAAAATCACACGAACTTCCAAAGATTTATTAGTTCCCATAGAACAATTAACTGTTTGAGGAAAAGAAAGGTATACCCAATAGAAGGTAAACTGAATTTTACAAGCTCTAACATCTGTCTTAGACTTAGTCCGTCAAACTCCAATCCTAAAAATGATATCAGATACCATGCTTCCACTGTTCAATTTTGCTTTTACAGTATAGTGGAACTAATGCCCAAAGACGATTGGCTAAAAAATCAATTACACTGAGAGGCCGGTAGCCTTAAATGGTTTACTGATGGTTCCGAATCGGGACTTGACGTAGGCTGCGGAATATATGGAGAGCTACCAAACTTATAAAAGAAGTATAAATTTGAGGAATTACGCCTCCATTTTCCAAATGGAAATATATGCCATTATTGAATGTGCGGATATCAACCTCCAAAAGAACTATACCAACCACTGAATCTATATCCACCGATCGAAGGCAATGAAAAAGCCGACGAACTTGCCAAGGCAGGAGCAAAGGGAACGATATACAACCTCGAACCTTGCTGTGGCGTACCAAAAAGCCTGGCAAACCTAATGCTCAAAAAATTATGTTTAGAACAATCCTTCAACCACTGGAACAACATTCCAGACTTGAATCATTCTAAGTAAGTACAAACGGAGCTGCCATGGAATTCACCGACCAAGGTCGGGCCCATCATAATAATATTTTATTTTTTTTCACATCTGAGGGCTGAGCGGTTGTCTCCGGACTAACGACCGGCTGTGGAGGAGTTAATTATTTTCCTGGAGAGACCAAGATCCTTAAATAGGTGAAATAGTGATTTAGCTGGGAGGCCACGAGCGCCAACTTCTACCGCGTGAAGGTGAACAGTGAAGCCGTTCCGGGTGACGGCATTTGCGAGATC
>JAOPUG010000053.1:13171299-13181800 GCA_027564375.1 Micropterix facetella | reverse complement strand
AAAATTAACGGCAAGTGATACGGTATTAACCGTACTTTGTCAGTTGAGAGTTGCAATATCCAATGGTCGAAAGGAAATTTGTTACAATAGTCATATTTTTATTATTATTTAAATGCACGCGGGAGTCACTAAATTTGATTGCAAACTGGCTGTTTTTCACTGTTTGAGAGAGGTTGTTGCCTTACAATGAATAACTTGCCTTCTTTCCAGCTTATTATTCCAGGTCTTTGTACTCGTATTATTATTAACCACCTTTGGAAAATGTTTAATAAAATATAATTATTGAAATGCTGAAATGAAACTTCTTGTGACATTACGTCAATCAAACTAAAGTTAAAGACTTATCTCTAACTGAATAGTGTAGTCGTCTCGCAATATTGTATCTATAACATTGTTCTCGGGATACCAGAGGACTGTAAACACAATATATACCTAATTGAAAAAAGTGGTCAAAATTTGCAATGGGATAGACATCATTTAATGCATGCACGTATATTTACCTGCTTTTGATATCCAATAAACCATTTTAAAAGGAAAAACGCCTAGGTATAGATAATAAAAAAAAAGTCAATTTGAAAAAAAGCATAACGCCGAAACTATCAAAAATCACTGAACATAAATGGGGATGCTTCAAATGGGTCTTGACAATTTCAAAATTATTGTCACATTTTGACCACACCTCATATGTAGTAAGTATAAACGGAGCTGCCATAGAATCCACCGACCAGAGCGGGCCCATCGTAATACTATTATTACAGTTCTGAGGGGTAAGCGGTGGACTACGGAATAACGACCGGCTGTGGTAGGTTTAGGACAGCTGTCTTGTTACATGTGAGCGTTCACCTTACCACCCATTCATTCCCCCTTCGAAGCCATAATATTTGAGATGCGGAAATCTCAGTTTTTGATATTTTTTCTAGGAATGAGTTAATTATTTTCCTGGAAAGACCAAGATCCTTAAAAAGGTGAAATAGAGATTTGGCTAGAAGGCCACGAGATCTTACTTCCACTGCATGAATGTGAACAGTGAAGCCATTCCGAGTGATGGCATTTGCGAGATCATGATATTTATTTAATATATGTACATATGTACGACGTGTGTGTGTGTGTGTGTGTGTGTGTGTGTATGTTTGTGGGTGTGTTTGTGTGTGTGTGTGTGTGTGTATATGTATATGTATATGCATGTGTTAGTTTTATTCAATGTCTCTTGCTCCGCAAAGGAATATGTGTTGAAGCAGCGCTCTAACTAAACAAATCTTGATGTTTATGGCGATGTTTCGGCTTTTCCAGATATTAGTGAACCAGGTGATTGCATCTTTAGCCATTGCAATTATTCCCTTTATTTCTGGTAGGCGGCTTCTATCGTATATATAAGCGAATAATACTTTCTCTAAAACTCTGGCTACGATAAGATTAAAACATGATATTATGTCGTACAGGTTGATCCAACCGGTAGCGGGGTAATCCAGGCGCTGGATGCAGCACGCTTTCTGAAAAAGTCAAAATTAAGCGATGTCGTTCTTAGCAAAGTGTGGGATCTGTCCGATCCGTCGGGCAGAGGATATCTTGATAAGGTCTGTCATTATCTTTACACATCCGCTCACGTTTCCGCCTTATCTATCGAGATATTGTATGTTTTTCTTTTTCAAAACAGGTCGGATTGTTTGTTGCTCTCAAGCTGGTGGCGTTGGCGCAGTCCGGGAAAGATATTAACATGACGAATATACAATCGGAGACACCGCCTCCAAAAATAGTGAGTTTTTTTTAAGGACAAAAACCCGAACTGTGAAGTTTGTTTGTTATTTTTTTTTTTAATTTATGAATTTTAATTTTACTCAATTAATTCATGTTTACATTTAGCAGCCCTAAAACAGTAGGTTCATGATGCGGCAGAACAAACTGATCAATTTGGGAAGCTAATAGAAATCAAAACCGAGAAAGTTTTAAACAATGGATTTTAAAAATTACACCACTTAAGTGGCAACCTCCATTGTCTTAATTAAAATTGATTGAGTCCCTCTATAGTTTTCTCACGACCTTGCGGGTCGTTTCGGTCAGAATAGCAGCAATTTCCTGGGCTTTGCCGTACTCGATGCTTCCAAAGCCTAGAAAAGACATTAGTAGACCTAGATTTTAAAATAGCATTAGAGAAAAAATCACTAGTCAAATCTGGCGAATGCGTTGTATGCGAAAGGACTGTGACTTTATTTTACATACCATCCTTTATAATCAAAAGCTTAGTATTCTCCCCACAAAACCATGGTGTGAGCTGTAAAACGGCATGATTACAGCTGTCTAATGACATACTCTCCACTACTGAACCCCCACCTTACACTTATTTACACCCTTCCTAATACAATAGCATAATAGCATAATCTAATACATGATAAAATATGTCGATATAGCGAGATATAGATAGCCTCTATGTATTAATAAATCTGAAAAGTAAAATGAAACTATAATCAATCAAAAACTGTTAAAATTTAATAAAAGCTGTGACAAATTAAAAATAGTAAAAATCAAGACAATGTCATCGGAAGGGCATTGGACATTGGAATGGCTTCTAACTCTCAATGCTGAAAAATGTCTTGCTCTTTATCTTGGAAAAAGACCACTAAGCAGCCATACTTTCTGGAAAAGACTCGTCTTCGTGCTGTGAAATCACAAAAGATACTTGACGTGATAGTCACCCAAGACTTAAAATGGGAAGAAAATGTGACTGTAATAGTAAAAAAGGCAACCTCTCTATCGTTCATCATTCAGACAGCTTTTCATCATATTATTAAGGATCTGATGCTGAAAATCTATAGTCATTTGTGAGACCCATTTTGGAATACGCTTATCAGATCTAAAACCCATACTTTCGGAAGGATATTGATCTTCTAAGCTCTATCAAAGAGTAACTGAAATGCATTTTAACTTGAAGCATCTAACATGCAAGGAAATATTGGCGCCTCTCGGTTTGCCCACTCTGGAGAAACGCAGGGCACGTGGTGACTTGATGCATCCTGAATGCAATCCTGATATTCTTGGGTTGCAGACTATCTACACCATGAACACCAACACACATCTGCGCGGGCATCATCTAAAACTCAAGCTCAAACATTTCCTCAGCAGTAGAGTGGTAAACGAATGTTAACTGAACTTAACTTATTCCACAAAAACGGTAATGCAAGCACAGACTCAGGCACATCAGCTTAAGCTGCCTGCTTGTTAAATATAATAATAATAATAACACACATTCTTTCATATTAAAATAAATGAAATATGATGAAATAGGTAAGATAATTATAAATGAATAGTTTTAAATAATTTTGTTATAGTCTTATACATTTTCAGAAACCCTTTTGAGTTGCCGTTGTAGGATCAGAATTAGTCTAAAAGCCGAAATTTCACCTAACCTGACAAATCTGGCCTCCAGTTTCTTTCACAGCTTACTGCTGAAGGTCCATTATCCAATCTCCCACCGCAGAAAAGAAGGTGGAAAATACTTAGTTAGCATCTCGCCATTTCAGAGAAGTTTTTGGATCTTCGAGAAGTCAGCTCAGGCTTTTTACTTTCGGACTAGTCTCATTGCTCATTTAGGCAGCATCTCAAGTACTTATTTATAACGTCGGATCTGTTACAGAGGCATATTGTCAAGTATTAAGCGGTCATTACTAATATTTTGTTTCACTGCTGTTCATTCTCAATCTGCAGTTTTTGCAAGTCATTTAAGTATATTTCGCTGAGCCTGTGAATCATCAGTATTATCTGCTAGTAGGACGTATAATACACCACCAAAGCCTTTATTGTGTCATCAGTTGCCTCTGTCGTTATTTTTCAGAGATTGATGTCCTATAAGCGAATGTGTTTATATGACTTTTGATAAAATTTTCAGGGAGAGTTACCTAAAGTTCCACCATCGATGCCAGCCGCTCCTCCTATGACCGACTGGTCGGTCAAACCAGCAGAGAGAGACAAATACAATCAGCTTTTCGATTCTCTGCAACCTTCAAATGGATTGATACCTGGAAATAAGGTAAGCAAGTCTTATTTAACTTTATCCATCTACAAAATCCTCGACCATTTTTTGAATTTAGTTCATTCAGTTTTCAAATTTACGAGTTACAATTTACATGTCTAACCTTAACTAGGCTATCACCTGATTTAATGTAGGAAATTTATTTTAATTCGAAAATCTTTTCCTGTATCATAATTTTAATAAAATTACCTTAATTGTCTACATACACATAATCTCGTAAATTAATAAAATGTTGCAAATTACTTATTTAGCATTTGATGCGCTTATTTGGGTGGATTTTAGCTATATTTGAGCGTGATTGATTGATCATGTGATTATGTTATTATTGTATTATTTTGCTGTGAGGGCCTGTTTTAAGATACCTATACTGAGCCTTGTGTCCCTATGACCATTTCTGGTCTATTGTGATCGCCACCTACTGTAGTTCCGTGCTAAGCTTAAGAACCGCAGTAAGCTTTTAGCGCTGGATTGTTTTACCTCTTCAGCTTGGAGGTAATAGCCACCAAGGTGGGTGTTTCTTTTACGTAATAGTGGGCCACACTCGATTATGAGGTGCATGGGAGTTTTGTCTGCAGTTTGGCAGAACCTGCACACTAGTATCGCGGAGCTTGAGGTTGAACAGGTGTCTGTTCAGGCCACAATACCCCGTGAGTCCGTATTTAGCGCTAAAGGCTCGTGGGCAGTCTTACGGTCGTAAGCTTTGATTAGCGCTTTAGAATGATTCAATTATGGCATGTTGTTCCAGTGGTTAAAAGATTGTTCTAAACATAGGTTTTTGAGCATTAGATATGCCAGGCTTTTTGGTAAGCCACAGCACGGTTCAGGACCGTCTAACGTTCCCTTTGCTCCCGCCTTTGCAAGTTTGTTGTCTTTTTCGTTGCCCTCGATCACTGCATAACCGGGAACTCATCTTAGAACTACCCTGTTCTTTTTGTCCAGGGATTTCAAAAGTGCCACGTAGTTTGTTACCAGCTTTAAGCTTATAGTGTCCGAAACTAATGCTGAAAGAGCTGCCTGGCTATCCGAATTCATATAAATTCGATTATAATATGTTACTACGCATTAGAAGTAATAAAAATATATTACTATATATTAGTAGTAAATTTCATGTTGATTATGACCTTTTAGTCGCATCGTTTACGGTTTGGTTTCTTCATAAAATGTGAATAACCAAAGGCCTTCTTGTGCACGAAATGTGATTTTTAATGAGATTTGTGTGAGATATCAACGTTCAAAATATTGATTATTTCTTTGAAAATAAGACTGTAAATGTAACTCAACAAAAATATATTTCAACAAAACAGCCCCATTATGAATAATTCCGATCCATTAAAAGTATTAAAATTCTTGATATCAATCTTAATTACTTAATATTGGTTAATTGTTTAATTGTTTTTATATGAAAACTAATTAGGTACATTGTATTAAATTAATGTATTTTCAGGTGAAGGGAGTGTTGATGGAATCAAAGTTACCTTTTGAGACTTTAGGAAAAATTTGGGATCTAGCCGATCAGGACAAAGATGGAATGTTAGATAGACATGAATTCATTGTGGTAAGTAGAATTTCTTTTAATAAAATAATGAGGTTTGTTTCCTTGTTTTTGGCCCATCCGTTGTATTTCGTAGGGCGGGTCATATAGTCTGAAGCATGCTGTTTGTTTGTTTGTCCGTATGTTTGTCCGTCCAAAGACTTCTCGTGGTCCGATCTTAACCAAATTTGGTAAACAACCTTCCTGGGCGACCCTAAGCACCACCAGGTGGCAGCAAATTCGATCCGAGTCCCGCAGGTGCTGCTGCTGCAGGTGTATCCTGGTTTACTTGGTCTGGGGAAGGATCTGACCAATAGGTAAAGCAATCATAGCGTATGTATATAGCCGATGTATATCGCTACTTTTCCTGTTATTTGGATATGGTGTTACCTTTTTTATTATTATTGTTTGATTCGTCGGTTGCCAAATAGGGATATGCTAGTGGTTATTCAGCTTCCAAAAGGTATGAAGTGAATGACTTAGTGACCGAGCGAGCATTTGTACAAAGCTTAATAGAATTATTAATGTTAGACACAATATTAAAAGTGTTAGCACTGCAGCAGTTATACTGTTGTAGAGGTCTTGCCCAACCGCAATGGCACAGTATAGTAATGAGTACTCTACCCGATGTTCGATCGCACAGTGCGTCGCTCACTTTACATCTTTCGTTCTCATGGCCACTCTGCCCTCTAGCGGGCGAAAAAGGCAGTGAATATCCCCATTAAAGTCAAAATAGCATCAGCACATATTATACCATGATTGCACAGACTCTGTTGCATGTCATCGCAATCAGTCTTGATCCTTTGAGATTTATTTTGCTTCTTAATCAGTTTGTTTTGAAACTTCTATTTTGAAAATATGTATTTTTTTACGGTTATTTTAATACAATTAAAATAAATATATAAGTAAATATTATAAAAAAGCAAAATATAAATATTATTGCAGCTTTGTTAAAAATAAATGACCGTCTTCATCTTTTTGAGACGGTTTATGTCTTCGATTTTTCTTTTGTTTTGAAAGTCAACTTGATACCAATATTGTTCACTAGAAATGACAAACGGAAAATCATACCAAATTGAGGTTTTAGTTTTTCTATGAGTTTTAGGCATTATTTTTATAAATTTATAAAAGTGGTTTCAATTTTTACCTGATCTCTATTTTTTTTATCAAAATGCAGATACACCCTTTCGTCACTCTTTTCTGTTTTTATCACACTTTCTGGCCAAAGGCGAAATGTGCAAATAGTTCTCTATGCAACATAGTGACACATAGAAAAAGAAGAGATAACCTCCAAATTTTTTATATGAAACTTTAGATGGAAGCTCTGCAGAGATATATCCTATCGTCGCATGAAAGGGCATATAAAATTAGGCTATTTTATGTAAATTGTGATAGATAACCCCTTTTGCCTCTCGACTACCGAGTTAACAAAATGGAGATCGGTATTAAAAATAAATAATCGATCGTGCGAAGCGAGACTCTATTTCAACTCGATGAGCATTCGACGTTTCGTCCGTTTGTCTGTAAATTTGCTCGTTAAGCAGTCGAGACTGAGTGCGTCGTTTGAATTTTGTCAAATTCGGTAAAAACATTCCTCAATAATATCAACAACGATTAAATTTTGTGTTTTTTTTTATTTTTCGATTCTGCGCAGGAAGCTTAAGCATGAGCCTAAGCCCATGTTTGCATTACAGTTTTTATGGAATAAGTCCAGTTGACTTTTAAATTGACACTTTTGGCACCGATCACTTCACTAAGGAGTGTTGACTGCCATTAACAGTTCCATTTTCGGATGCGAGGTTTGCTGTTTGCGGAACTCTAGTTTTAACAGTTGATACGTAGATAATAAATATTTTAAAAACTCTTTCGCATCTATATTGATCCAATCCCTATGAATTTAATGAGAAATTTATTTTTACGAAAGTGGAACGTACGTACGATATGAATTGAGATTCGACGGTGGGGTTATTCTCCAGGCCATGCATCTAGTGTACAAAGCCCTGGAGAAGCGAGCCGTGCCGACTAGTCTTCCCGCGGAGCTGCGCAGGGGGGCGCCGCCGCGGCCCCCCAGTCGGCCGGCGTCGCGCCCCCCCAGCCGCCCTCCATCGCCGCAGCCCCCGCAGCGGCCCCCCCGGCCGGGCCCCGCGGGGCTGGGGGGGGCGCCGCCCCAGAAAAGTGTCTGTGGGTATAATATTATCTTTCTTACCAGAGAGAATCAAGTTGCGGTTTAATGCGAAGCCCATGGGGCAGCGGCGCGCGGGCGCAAATGGGGTAGGTAGGGCGGAAGAGGGAAATTACGCCGCAGGCGGCTAGGAATATCCAGTAATGGGTGAATTACCTACATTATGTAGAATCGTGACGAAAACGACGTTACGGACGGAAGGAGGGGGGGGGGGGCAACGAGAGGGCCAAGGTGCAATGGTATTTTTTAGATGCCTCGTTGAAGTTCGCTCCTTCGTCTTATTTTTTACACTTGAAACCGTGTTTATTCAGACCGAAACATACAAGCACCAGAATTAAAATTTGGACTGTAACGAAAACTTCTATATGGCATGGCCTTCATAATTCCTTAACTATTAGAATCGGAGACGCAACTGATGTGTCAATTCGTAGTATACATTGTGAGCTTGTCAATACGACCTTGAGTTTTTGTGGCGAACGAGCGGGGATGGCGGGGGCGCAACACAACCCGATAAAAACCGTGGCCTTGGTCCTCTCAGTTCAGTGTAACTCACGACTCAGACGTGGTAGCAAGCTGATTCGGATATCTTTGTACAAAGCTTGTCAAGATCGAGTAGTTTAATTGTACCTTTGTCATTTTTTCTTAATTAAAAAAACTTAAAAAAGCTTTAAAAATCCAAGCAAGTGAGCTGAATATATAGATTACGCATATAGGTGGAAATAGTAAGCTCTGGACCAAACATACAATGTCCGGCGCCGAGCGAGTGAGACGGTTTCGGTTAAGTGTCTCAAGTTGACGCCACGCGCTCGGTGGACGACGGCGCGAGTACCTTTATCATCGCTGTGCCCGATCCTATTAATATAGCGAGTGAAAACGACACTCATAAATCTGGCGAAGTCGTCACCGAGCCGATGGATATCAACAACCGATGAATCGAAGTGATGCAAGACCATTGGCGTGCAGCAGACGAACAGTTCTATCCATTTTTTTCTACGAGAAGACACGCATGTATATTATTCACTCTATACATAAGACCTCATATGAAAGAGTTTATTGAGACTAGTTGTTATCACTAATGGCTTGTAGGTATGTTGACTCTAGATTGAATGAAACTCGGAACGATGGAATGGAAATGAATTGGTTTATTGAGTGACGGTAGTCATAATGATTACAATGGTAGCGCGCGCAATGGTTGTCGATCGAACGTCGGGACTGCCGGCTTAATGCAGCAAATTAATGTTACAATATTTTATCGACCCAGAGGGGGTACAATAGTGGATTGAACGGGTTCTATTAGCGTTACATTTCCTAATAATGCTTGGGGCCGATTATTTATTGAGAAATGAATTCGAGTGTAGCCTTCAAGTGTGATAAACATTCGTATCTGGGAACGTGCTACGAGTCGAGTATATCAGAGTAATTCAAATTTGTTAAAATATCAGCAAAATACAGTTATTAAGAGGGCGCCTGTTACCGCTCGGCCCACACAGACGCCGTTTTCAATTTACTCTTAGGTTTATAACGTTTAGATTGATTTGAGTTACTATTTGAATGTTGAAAAGCATTATCTATTAATGTATAGGAGTTATTAACCAATAGCAGATAATGCTTCGTGGCCAGTAAAATAAAAACCGCGGGACGATTCATCACTCGTGTTACCGCATACCTGCCGCAGGGCGCTCATCCCTGCGACGCCACATACAGAAAGCCGGGTCAATGGGCCGGGTCACATCAAGCAGCGCTAAAGGGCAATTGTCCAGCGGTAGACATCACGGGCATTAGAAAAGGCCTGTCGGCTGACACAACGATCACTCGTCAGTACAGCGGTGTTTGCGCTGACGAAAACATTGCTAGCGCTTGATCATTTACACGTATGACTGATTCAAACAACAAGGAGACAATGTTGCGACCCGGTATTTTTTGTCGTGGCCGGGTCGCGACCCACCGTTTGGTAAACTCTGTTCTAGAATGGTGTTTATTACGCATAATGCCTTCTCTTGTTTCATATCGGTCTTTTCAGCGCCATTTTCCACTCAAACATCAACGGGACCCATGGTCTGGAACGCCGGTAATGTGACATATTGCATGATGAAAGTCCATAATTAGTCAATGACACTGTAATTTCGTTTTGTTGAGGGTTTCGCTGCCATAGACTGGGAAGTGTTTCGCTGTCCCTTGATGTGCGGCGGTTGTACCGCTTCTTTTTCCGCGAGTTATTCAAGCATCGCCAGAAAGAGTCGCCATTTGGATCTTGTAAAAATGGTGTCCACTTGGGTATTGCCAAGCTTTTGCTAAAAAAATCTAATAAGTTGATCCATCCTTGACAATCCGGCGGACGTGTATCCTTTTTTATCTGCCGATGCAAGCGACTGACACTTTCAGCAAGCGTGAAAAAAGCACCAAACGCTTGACCCCTACGCATCTCTATTGCACCGAAGTATGCTTCCCGTATTTTGTTTACGAGGAAAAAAAGGTCGGATTTTTTTTGAACGGACACGTATAGGTAACAATAATCGTGGGCAGCTACTTTTAATATTGCTATATATGCTATACGGTGTATGTTTTACGATACACAACGATTATTACAAGCTTATTACAGCGGTGATTCGATGAAATACATGGTACATTGTGAATAAAACTACTCGCATTATTACAGAATCCAGACGAAAGTGACAACATAGAATAACATACTTACGACAAAACTCCTTTTTGGGGGTGAGCTGATGGTCTTGGGTGGGGGGTTTACCTGCTGTGGAATTTTTTG
>JAOPUG010000053.1:12738954-12751652 GCA_027564375.1 Micropterix facetella | reverse complement strand
TAACATTTTATTATATTGTTTCTAGTCTTTTTTCATGATGACGTTTGTTTTCTCTCTTGTGAATTGCAACCGCAAAATATATATTTGGGTATTCCCAAGGTGATAGAAATATCTTCCTCTGCGTCATTTTTTTATATTTTGGTCTTTATAGTCTTTATTTGAAGCATTTATATTAACTTGAATATGACATCGTTCAACCACACTATATTTATGTTGCGAAATCTGCGCAACGACATCCACACCAATAAACAATTGTTGAGAATCTGATTTATTTCGCTTTGCGCGCGCGGCTAGCTGCTGGTAATATGACGCGCAACACGTATAGAGTTGCAGAAACACTGCGAAACACTATATTTCTTGTTGCGAAACGAATGTTCACCAATAAATATGCACCCAAAAATAATATAAACACTATGTTACAAGATGCAGAACTCTATACGTTCGGAAACAACGGGTTATGTACATGTTTGTGCCTCCTATTCATGCCATACTGATGGCACCACAAACGCAGATAATTTATTACATTTTCATTCGTTAGTCATTGGATTGCAGTCTTTCGCCATGGCTGCCATTTATGAAAGGAAATGGTGCGTACTTCCACGATCAAATTTAATCGATTTATAACTGTTAAATCAAAACATCGATATCGATATTTACATGTTATTCTAACAAAAAATAAAAGCAAAAAAAGGTAGGATATCTTTACTTTCGTTGAACTGGCATACAATGTGTTTTTTAATAATCACAAATAAACTAACACCAATATCGATATGATTTCAATAGTTCTGCTAATAATTTTGATCTATTATTATAATACTTCTTTAAATTTTTCATTCCATTTTGCATTTACATGACACCTATACAGAAGTCGTACGTTGCTGTAAATTTTTGGAACTTTCTCCTCCTATCCTATTCCACTTCACACATAAAACTCTACGGGCACTCACGAATGATAATGTGATTTTTTTCGATGACAGCTCACTCGTTAGCTGTTCAAGTATGCGATGTCGGTACAACCGACACCTTCCTCGTTCGAGCCGCGAATTGGTACTTGAAGGTCCAACATTTCCATACCAATCAGTTTTATATCGGAGTGCTGATCCCTGTATGCATCTTTTACTAGTGAAGTATTTGACTCTAAAAATTGATGTTTCCATTTTGAAAAAAATGCTATTTAAGAGCCACTAACTCAGCGCACCTGCGTCAATTACTCAGCTCCTTCGATGCCAAGTGCTTGAGCCAACTCCCGGCTACCGGTCTAAGTAATTTGAGGAGCTATCGCGCTCTCCCCTTTTCCCCTACCTCTTCGGCCTGCCGTCCTCGGCCCTAGGTCCGTTCGGTCTAAGGCTGCTGTTTACCTACCACTTGTTTGTAGTGTGCCGGATTATTACCATGTATCTAATATGCGCGCCAACGCGAAACGCAAACATCACCGTATTGTGTTGGTCGCTTGCCTGCCGTGCGCATGCCATCACTATATACGTGATGCCATGTCGTTAGTGTACGGCACAACGGCGTGATACAGCATCACTATGGATATAGACTGCGTTCACATGCTGTTGATAGTGCTACAAACCAGTGTATACTATTCGCAGGTGTTCTCCAAAGCTAATGTTCTGGAGAATATCTCAAGCATTTATGGATTTAAGACTATACTCGGTCGAGCCCGTCACCCCGGGGCGTTTTAACGAACTTTATCGTTATGTCGCCTCGAGATGAAACGTATAGAATTTTGACGCAAGAAATCCACTCTCCTACGTTGCGGCCCGTTAGAGTCCGACGCCGGGCCAGCCTCACTCCCTAACTTCCAGATATGGTAAGATTTCTCCGATCTCTCATCTGGTCGCGAGTTCGAAGTCGCTTGCGCAACCTCTACCTGTCGTGATAACGCGGCATTCCGTCACTCGGAAATATCGGGAGGCCATCGGGTCGTTTCTAAGGGTAGGCGACGACAGGTCAACACCTACCCCCGCGCCCGCAACTAGACTCCCCCGGCTATTTGTCAGTTGAACAAGGCCGGTAAACTGACATCAACCGTCCAGGGCCGGTCGAGGTGTCATCCCAGGTCCGACAGCAAAGTGGGTTTCATCGGATTAATCCCTCTTCGGGGAGGATGCCGGATGGGAGCTGAGCTGTCAATCGGGCCGACTGGTGTAAACAAAGATGGCCATATGACCCGACTGCACATGCCCCTTTAGGCCCCAAAGAGGCATGTGCAGTCGGGCCAAGCAAACTGGAGTTGGTGGAGGAATCTTCTTTGGTAGGCATACGGCCCCTCGGTGGATTAGAGACAATTAAGAAACCCAAATTACTTGTGGCAGTTGACTTTTACTGGCTGGAAGCGGGGTGCTGTCAAAGGGCGAGATCTTCAGCTCTAGATTGTCTAGGCAGAGACCGAGGACTCATCTACCAGACAATCTCTTATTGTAACACATAATAATAATAAGGTCTTTATTCCAATGACCTAGGACTGTGCGCAATCATAGCACCTTATATAAAATAGATATCTACAGTTACATAAATTACACTCAAAGAAAGAAAGAAAAATAAATTGTACATTAGACAGTATCTAACTAATAATATGATGTCGATAGTATTACATTTAAGTGACACCTGTCGGAATAATCTCTGATTCGCGGTCCAGTTTTTCCGGTAGAACGTGAAAAGTGTCATCAGTTGGTCGCGTTTGTCACATATTCGACGTATGTAGTCCCAGGATCGGCGTTGAAGTAACGACATAAAATCAGGTGCGCTCCTGTGTCGAGGTAGACATGATAACATCCTATAAATGTCGTTGCACTACACACGTAAACGGCTACGGGAGGCCTGCATGAGTTCGACCACAATTTACTAGTCTAAATGCTGGTGCAATATGTATGAAATAGAAAAAGCGGCGATCCAGCATGTTCGCTCTGATGCTTAAATTCCGTCTCTAACGCTCGATATCTTCGACATTCGTATGATGCTCACACAAAGTAAATACAAGAATATATTCATATTATAATATGAAAGGAGTGACTACAAGGTGTTGCTGATTCACCGTTGCTATCATTCTGAATTATGACAGTGTTTTAGCTATTTGTCTTGTTGCGTGTGAATGGCTGAAGTCATCGCTCAAAACATATTCCAATATTATCCTATATCTAAATATTTCAAAGACTGTAAATTGTCAGTTGATGTTATCCAGGATAATTACTTTAAAATTCAATGCTGCTGCAACCCTAAAATTTATTTAGATCGGTCTTGAAGCTCTTGCTATTACCCAGTGAGTTGGTGCCTGAATTCACACGATTCGCCAGAGCTCTGTATACAAGCAACAGCGTCTCCGTATCTAGGAGATTTCGCAGGTGGAATTGAAGGCGAAGTTTGTCGGACAATAGATCAATAGATTGTCTCCAATTGAATCCCAGAGGAATTTCGGTGAATTTAATTTTATGTACTTGCCATGATTCTAGTGATTAATTTTTGTTTTTAAACTTAATTTCTCATATTTTTTTTTAAATGACTTTGTTTGAATTTGAAAAAGAAAGGCTTCTGAACGCGGCAAGAACATGAAATTAGTTTCGCGGAGAGCTAATTTTGCATAATGTTATTAGCTAACCATCAATATATTAGAAAAGACTTCAATATATAACATCAATATAAAAAATATCAATACATATATTAGAAAAGTATGGGATATGCAAGAACGTGATGAACTACCTTAAAAAGTGATGCTTAAATTGGTAATTCCAAGATTTCCTGCGAAATTTTGTTGTAGAAATGTATAAATTGTCCAATAAAAGAGTTCTGATCCTTTTGTATTTATAACAAGAAAATGACGAAAAGAATATATTTATACAAGAGTATATTTAAATTTAAATTTTATTTTTATAGGAATAATTATGCCAAATTAGACGCTAAATTTACTTAAAGGAACTTAGGCAAAAAGTTAAATTGTATGTGAGATTTTGCTAGGTCACCATCCGCCGTCCGACTGCGCGCGAGCTGGATGTCCGGCAATCCATAACTGCTTGTGATTGTTGCCGACCAGACTGGGAGTCGACTAGCTAAGGACTGGAAAAAGGAGAGGACAGGGCCGTGTGGAGAACTCTTCTCGCCAAGAGGCTCGACTGATCAGCTTCCTTATAGAAGAAGCATGATTTCAGGTACAATGGTATGCCTTGATCACTGTCAGTACTTTATTGAATAGTTCCAGATTTTTAAGGACTTACATTCAGTTAGCATGATAGCATGAACGCATCGTAGGACATGTTACTGTTGAGTGCATCGAATGCGAAGACTCTTTGAACGGTCGATTGGGTCCGGCCAGCGCGCTGTCAGTGCTGAGCGACTGAAGTGGATTGATAGGATCGTCAGCTAGATTCGATCGTGCTCAAGCCGAGCATGTCGCCGGGATCAAGGAAGACGGGATGCTGCTAAAAAAGCTGTTTTTTGACATATTTGTAGTGAGCACAAAAAGCGCAGGCTTAATCCGTATTGAATAGAGGCACACAAACAAACACGGACGGAGTTTTTGTGTATTTTTGGACCTTTGCGATGCGATAATGGCGCCGCTTACAGAAGCTACTCTATTGTACGTAACGGGATGTTCATGATTTGTAGCTCCTAGATTCACAAACATTTGATTCTTCTTTATATCTTCCTGGTGGCGGCGGCTGATAATGTAGCCACCGCGTGGTGGCTCCGGCGTCCCAACAATCCTTGATCCGCACACATTAAAGAGGTGGAGTAGTAACCTGAAATTACAATTTAGCGCCGTAAATAGTTCCTTACGATTCCGATAAGAATCTCCTTATTGTTTGAGTGATACTCACGAAAACATATAGAGCGGTATCATTTTTCTATCCACATGGATCGGCTCTCTTTCTGATAGTTGTGAGGTGTTTGTTGAGGGCAATATGTCCTGATATTGTTTTTAGTTGTGGTTTGCTTAGTTTGAGCAATGCTGCAGATATTTTTGTGAAGGGCAGGTTTAATAGGGCTTTAAATAACTTAATTCCGGGTGCGTCCCTCCTAGAAATTTCCTGTTCTTTTCCCAACCACTTTTTGGTAGAAAGTTTTAGGAGGCAGACTTTTATGCCTATGATATAGTCTGGGTCCAGGAGGATTTTCAACGGCCTTTTCTTGGCCAGGGCATCGGCTTCCTTGTTTACTTTTATATTACTATGTCCCAGTACCAACGTAAAAGTTGTTATGTTCATGGAAGACCATATAGTGAGGGGTTTGAAGGTATCCCAAACTAATTTGGATGTGATTTTCGCGTTTAGTGCTTTCAGAGCCGCTTGACTGTCTTCCTGTACTTCCTCTCTTTAATTAAACATATTTTCATGCATGAAGATATTGATGGCATATAATTCGGATTGAAATAATGTTGCATGGTTTCCTGGAGCCATTGTTACTTGAGCCCTTGGTCTTTTAATTCCAACACCCGTTTGGACCTGTCCGTTTTGGACCCTTCTGTGTATTAGATGTTGCATTCTGAGGTATGATGCGGTTTTAGTCCCAGTCCTCTCGGGTCAGGATTACTGCACTGAAATGATGTTGAAAGTTATATTCAGGCAGCATGGTATTGGAGAGCATCTGGGCAGTTTTATTTTCGATAGCTGGGATTGCGAGGCTAGATAGACATTCCTGCCTCATTGATGAACGCAGGTAGGTTTTCATTATGTTTAGTTTGTTGAAACTTTGCTCACAGATTGTAGACGTCGTCGGTAATGGTGCAGTATATCCTTAAAGCTTTTTGTAGGTCATGTGTGCACAATGTTGCAACAGGTCGCATCCGTCACAATCACATATGATTGCGCGTGGACACTGTTATCGCGCTCGTGCAGTGGTTGAAGATAAGGGCTTCAGAGAATTGATACAAAAATTAAACCCTAATATTATGAATTACCAAGCAGAAAATATTTTTTTTCAACATTTAAATTGGCGCCCTCTTGAATTTCCGCCCTGGCTAGGTACCCCGGTTTGCACTCCCCTCTAAATCCGGCACTGCAGAATGCGTGTGCAAGATTTTGCGTCACCATCGAGGCACCACGTCACTAAGGCACCACGACCTCCTGACCAGAACCTCGTCATTGAATGTGACTCACCGCGGGGAGCTACACATGTAATAGCGGCGTTTGCATTGAAACATAACTCTACCCTGGACAACGAGTCTACACAACGGCGGTTGCAATATCGCCGAAACGTCGTGTACCAAAAACTTCACGCGGTAAATTCGTTTAATCTTATGGATAATGTCAAACAACCGAAATAGTCTCCGATTTCATATAAACACAATTCGTCATCATACATTGGTGATTGTCTAAGCTACGGACGAACCCGCTACCCTAGGAAATTTCAATGAACTGCATCGCTATATCACCCTGAGATGAACGCACAGACTTTTGAACGTATACAATCAACGTACCAAGCTCTATCCCTGCCCGTCAGAGGCCAACCCTTACGGCAAGGCCCTAAATAGCTGAGGCAAGGCGCTGAGGCGCTGAGGCACAACCAGTGGGTACCCTCGCCCCCTGACTCCAAGATTTGGACGAATTTCTCCATCCTCCAGTCTTGTCACGGGCTCGAAGTCGCTTGCACGGCCACTAGGCAGACGAAGTTGATAAAATTGGCCATTTGGCCCAAGCTGCGGCGGAACCATTAGGAACCGTCATTATACAGAGGTAGTTTCACTTTGTAAGCAGCCTTCACTTGAAATAAAATCGGCAAATCCTTAAGAGACAGCCCCCCCCCCCCCAATATTAAGGGCGCTATATAAACGGCAACTCCTGTATAATCATGCTGAATCGGTATATACACTTCCATTTTCTGATACCATTTTAACTATTACCTACTTTACTGGAGCGTTTTGAAAACCAATCTCTGGACTGACAACGATCTCTATCCGACAATCCCTCAATGGCCTCATTTGTTTGCATCTGCATTATGTAATACAAATATGCAAAACTCTGTATTTAATATATTTAGGTGAAATAATAAATAAATATTAAATCTACTACGTATTATCACAGTATACAGAGAGAGCAGTAAGCGCACTTTTGGGTGGCAAGACGTGGCGTGGATAGGATGCGAGAGAAGTGAGCAGAGGAGTACGTAACGAGAAACATGAGACTTCTCTTTCTGCGTATTTAGTTCAAGCGCGGATGACGCCTGTGGTACAATTGTCTAGTAATTATATTACTATTTGTGGTAGCACTTACTACTGGTGACGTCGCTCGCTTCGTTAACAATTTTGTTCTAAGATATGCTACTATCTGTATACTGTGGTATTATTACGTATTGCGTCTTGTCTTGTCTAGCCTTGTAAATATTATTATATAGGATATTAGTATTATTATAGTTTAATATTACCTATTCACTACATGTGACTGTAAATAGTTACCTGTGTCCCAATAACGCCTCAAGCTATTTAGTCTTTTAAGTTATTTTGGAAATACTTAAGAATATGAATAAAATAAAATAATAAAATATACAGTTACATTACGTATCTAGATTATCTAAAAAATCTAGAAATGTACATAACGTATATAGATTATCTAAAAAATCTAGATAAGTACATAACATATCTAGAAATATAGATTATCGATGTTAACTAGGTAAACATATTAACGATTTATGAATTTCACAATGTGCCAAGCACTGCTCGTGACATAGCGCTGAGGTTTGTTCTTGTAGTTCCACCTGCATAGCATCTGTAAGATTGCAGCGGGAATGGCCTGTGATGAGAAGTGTGTCCCAAGTGTCCTTCGGCGGGATGATGCCTGATAGGGTTACCTGTTTACCTGCCGGGTTCGCTCGGGTGTGAAAGGTTTTTAGCACCTGCCACCGGTTCTGATTTACGGAAGCCCATATTATGCGCTCTGTTTAACGTTGCACATAAACACCTTTACCACTTACTTGCCTACCTACTTACGGGGTGAGGTGCTTGAGAACTTATGCATGCGCATTATCTTTATGCTAAATTGACGAATGCGCAAAAAGTGACGAATGGACAAATTGCTATTATGAGTTTGTTTCTCTGTTATATTCGATAATCCAAGGTGTATGTTTGTTTTTTATTGATGTCAAGCTGTACTCCGCCACACGCTGCTGTGGCTCAGTCCCGATGCCCGTTCTGATGACCGTTCTATTACGTTCAACAGATAGTTCTCCCAACGCCGTAAAATATTTACTAAGTATAGCTTGTGCTACTTTTACGGCCAACGGATGGCGCTGTAAAACATGGTTTTAACTGACATGACATCTATATAAAAAAAAGTATTCAAATGCATTGTTGTGAAGAAATTTCGAGACTTAAGATTTTGAACTTTCGGAGATATAAGATTGAGGTGAAAAGTGCAAACAGAATAGGACCTAGCACCTCAGCGAGATATTTACCAAACGCTTCAGCTTCAGCTAAATCATAGTATAATCACATAGTATAATTCTGATTATACTATGGCTAAATGCTGTATCATGATGAATGCCGCATATAAGCATTAGATTTTGCTGTTTTTTATGCTTCCCGACATTTTCGTCTTTTTGCTTAAAGGATTCAGACCAGAGGTGCCAAAACTTTTATGCCCCGTAGACCACTTACCGATATCTTTTGTTTACCGTAGACCCCTGCCTGCCTAATATTACATTTTAAAACTTGTCAACCTTTAATGTCTTTTGGACAGCTGACAGTGCTGCTCATTTTGCTAGTGTACCTACAAGTGATGATGTAGATACAATTTGTATTCATACCTTTAATAAAATTGACTTACATTTAGCGCGGCACATGTTCATTTCTAAGCGACCACGACCTTGAAGTACGAAGCATTTGAGAAAGACACACATAACTACACAAGTAGAACTATCTCGCTTGCTCATTCATGTGATCCGTCTATCCTACTCGCTTGCATACACCCGTTAAAACGGTACCTCGTTTGCACCTTCCCTCGCTAGTCATGTGGGTCGGTTTCCTCAATCAACTAGTGATGCAATTTGAGTTGGGTGGTGATTTCTTTTCATTGCGATTTATACAAGATTATATAAATTTAAATTGCTATGCTATACACACAATCTGTTTTAGGTGTAATACAACATTTACAGAATGGCTAAAAGTTGATGATAACTTGGCTAAATATGGTCCACTCACATGGATCCCCTTTTACATCTTGTACACTGCCATTTTTTTCTCTCGCTGACATAGACCCCTCTGCAAGTCTAAATCGATCCGTGGGGGTCCATATAGACCAGTTTGGGAATCACTGATTTAGACAAATCCTTATTCTTCCCGATTCGGTTAATCCAAATTATTGGGAAGTTCCGATAAACTGTAGGTAGTATCATCTAAGGCAGAATGAAGTAATTGTGATGGCACAATGTTTATGTCTTACCGACAATATCACATTTTGCTTAGTCACTGCAGCCTAATGGTTCCATGCAGCTTGGGTTCGTGATGGTCAGTTTTATGTGATCTTTGGTCAGCCCAACTCGCGTTTCACTCACGGAGAGCCTCCTCGAAGAAGGACTTAACCTGCCATGGGGACCTCTGCCTTCGGCTGTATCCTACAGTCGCTGACAGTTGGGAGCGGGCGCGAGTATCCGAACACTTCGGGCGGATCTGGGCGGTTTGTGAGATCGCAGGCAGAGTACTTGCACGTACAACGGTCCTGCAACTCCAGTGAATAACACGGTGTGTGTTACTTAAGACGCGGGTGTAGACGTTGACCTGACGTCTACCCCAAATGGAGACGGGAGAATGGAGAAATCACTCTGACGGGCTAGCGGCGTAGCTTGACTGTGGATTGTGTTTTCCTAAAGTCTCTGCATTCATCTCAAGGTGATATAACAATAGAGTTCGTAGAAACATCCTGGGATAGCGGGTTCGCCCGTTGCTTAGATAATCACCAAACTGTGCATGACCACTGGAACCGCTGTGGCCTGCAAACTTTCTAGCATGATATTGTTGCGTTTGGTCTTGGAGCCGGAGTAAAAATCTCTTGTTCAGTATTATCCAAATGTTCAGTGAGGACATATAGATCGACCACACCTCTGATGTATGACTACTTCATCGCTGGTGTGATGAATAAGGTTGTGAAAGCGTAGGATCTCGGATATTTCTTTGGTACTCTCCTATTACATTTTATTATATTACATATTTATTTATTACGTTTTTCTTAAAATGTTTCTTATTGATATACTTAGATACCTACATTAATAGGTATAATTTTCTACGATTAACAACTTGGTATTTCTGTAACGTTGAGGATGTTGTTATGATAAATATACTTCTATCGTAATGTCTACGTGTCTAACTGTTTCCAGTATCGAAACCGCAATGATAACCGCGGCCGTCGCTCTGATCAGTCGTGGTCGAGTTGTGAACAGTATATTTATTATTACGATTTAAATTGAGTCGTGGAAGTGCTGTTGCGGGCTGCGCGAGGCGAGCGGTGCGGGGGACCACCGACGGCGTTTTTCGCAAGGGCAGTCTAACGATCCCTAGCCGCACCTCGTGGTCCAACAGACATCTTCAGTCGCCCGTGACCAGACCGCGGGGCACTTGACCTCCGAGCTCACGCTGCTACTGCGAGAGCCACGCGCCTGCCGAAAATCTCATTCTCCAATTGGTCTATAAAAGACATCAACAAAGTTTTTGATATATTTTTGGGGCAATCCAAAATTATATTGTTATAGAATATGATATTTGAGACATGTTTTATAAAACTCGAAACCTCTAATCCTAAGTTTCTAAGTTGTTGTTTGAGTTTGAATTATGATTTATGAGTATTCCTGTGGATTTTGATATACATTCATGTGGATTTTGATTTGAATAGTATAAATTATTTTTTCATGGATTGCCTGTATATGTTAAATTTTTTTCGTCTACTACAAAATCGAAATATTTGCAATTAAATTGATCAACCTTCTGACAGTGGACAATGCTAGGGCTGAAGTATGACAGTTAATACACTATACATTGCTTTTGAATGACAAAATATCTGATGGGTATTTAAACTAGGGTTTTGGCATCGGCAACGTAAGTGCTGTTGCGGTAAGTAAGTTTAAAGCATCTCACCAGAAACGTCCCTTTACAGTTTTGCCAGTTCACTCTCGCCGCGCGTAACCCTGCCAAAAGAGCTTCGCTCCAAACATGACAAAAAGTTACAAAAAGTGACCAAGTAAGTAACCGCTCTTTTTTAATGGAGTAGACTCGGAATGGGCTCCAACTAGGAGATTTCTTACAACTAGGAGACCGTCAAGAAAATTGCATTGTGCATGACCTTAGGCCGATTAAGATTTTTGTCATGTAGGAAGCAAATATATACTATCCGAATCCACAAACTTACAGATCAATATTGCTTATGCTATTGCAATGATGGATAAATTTTTATTTTTGATGCGTCGCAGATTTGCCGTATCTTGACCGCAATCCACGCGGCCAATTAGTTTTATGGCAGGCGTCGGAACGTTGACAACTTCATTATCGTCGATCAGAACGGGGCGCGTCAGTCTCATCCATAAATGAGCAAAAAAGCGGTCCAGATAATATGGCGGCCGATCAAGGTATTTATGACATCCCGCTAGAGATTCACCCTCAAACCAATCCTCGGACTCGGAACGGTCGTTATCGCTCGCTTGATGTAGATTGGAAGTGGGAATTTAACGGCAGCTGGGTTATGCGGCATAACGTTGCCGTAAATACAGGTAAATGTTCAGTTGATGGTGTATCAATAAATAACTAAAATTAATTTTGAGACATTTTTGATTATCATTTTATCTGAATTGGCCACGATATTAAACAGACGAAGTTTCGTCTAAAATATATAAAAATATAGAATAAAAAACGTTAGATATATCGAGCGGTGCGGCCGCCTCACGCGCCCCGCATAACGCTTTTTCGTTAGTTGTCGATTTCTACTAGTCGACTACCCGCAAGCCGCGTAAAAGAACTTTGTTCCAAAAATACAATATAAAGATATGTCAGGATAATTAAGAATGTATACAATATTTAATACGATGCCTAAATATAAATAGTTACTGGTTTTAGTAGTAAAGGTTTATATTTATTTTAAATGAGGTTAGATAAAATTATAATGTAATAAGCTATGTTATAATTGATTTAAAAGAGAGTTTCTAATACTAATTACAGGCGATGTGTCGTTCTTTCTTATGAATATTTTACCATTTCTGATACAGACATATCGATAGTCCTTATTTTTGGCGGAAATTCGCGTGGCTGCATGGAACTTTCCATGTCACGAGAAAGATTTTCGCAGACGTAGATAGCTTTTGTCTCTCTGTTGATTCCGAGGTGCTTGCTGTTCAATTTGCCCATTGCGTTGGATTTATTATATTTTCTCGTAGTGGCGATAATTTCGTCTCTTATACGAGAACTGGATAAAGTTACCACGATGTTTCAGATCAAAGAGAGGTCAGATTTACCACGATTTATGTTGGTCAAGCAGAGGTCGGGTTTAGCTGAAAGACTCGATGACACATTGTAATATTGTAACGGCACAGTGTTATCGATACATGCGAGAAGAGGCTGTTTACTATGGAGATGATCTTTTCGTTTTTGTTTTCTGGAAATTCTTGAATTTCTATTGCAATTCCTACTACGCTGATCCATGGTGTCTATTATTTGCTTCAATTCAGCTGTGGTCTGGCGTAGATTCTCGTTCTCAGATTGTAATGCCGTTATGGTTGCAGTATCTCTT
>JAOPUG010000053.1:12002789-12014163 GCA_027564375.1 Micropterix facetella | reverse complement strand
AAATTTGATGACTTCAGTTTTTATTTATTATTATTCAAAAAAAAAAAAATATTCAAATTTTGCATCGTAGTATTAAAGATTGAGAAATTTGCTACAAGGTTCATATTTTTATTTCTATTTAAAGGCACGCGGCGGTCACTTAAATGTTATCGCAAAATGTCAGTTTTTCATTCTGAAGAGAGAGGTAGTTTCTTTCTTATAAACGTAAAAGCGTAAAAACTTTCGTATAAACATTTTTTTTAAATCTTCTCAATTTGCAATCCCGTACGATACTATGAACCTGCATATCGTTACAATTGTTTATTTGCAAATGAGTATCGTGATGGCATTTTGCGTGAAGTACGGCTTTAGCGGTCTTTTAATGAGTCGGTACGAACATCGTTATGTAGACTTTGAAGTCTTCTTTGGACATATCAGAAATACCTACATGATGATGGATAAGCGGAAATATATTTTTAGATCTGTGTTTTTGGGCTGTATGAAAAAAATATGAAAATAGATTCTTTTCTCATTTTTTTTTTGTGGCTCTTCCATAGTATTAGGTAGGACTGGCCATATAGTGCTGTGCGTTTGTTTGTTGCAGCCTCCCTGTATAGCCCTAGATATCATCAGGTAGCAATAAATTCGATCAGAGTCCCGCAGGTGCTGCTGCATATGCATCCTAGTTTACTTGGCCTGGAGGAGGATCTGACCAATAGGTAGAGCAAGCATAGCGTATAATTTGGGTATTTTTGGAGTCATGGCGACGAGAGAAACTGGTTGGAATAGGTTTTAAACCATTTTGGATGTCAGTCATTTTGGATAACCATTTTGGACCAATCACGGGACGGGCCAACCGCCAAAGTTGCCGATATATATTGCTACGTTTTCTGCTATTATATACCTACTCCACTGGCGGACGTACTTGAACTCCCTGATCAAAAGACCGTAATATTCGCGAAATACAAAGCCGTCATAGCCTTTACATAATACCGTAGCGATAAACAGCTTCTTGCCAAGCAAAAAATGCGGGCTATTACGGGATGAAAAGAAATATTATTTGGCGTTTCGGATGATTTCGACTGATCAACGTCAATCGTCGGAGATGAAATATTGCAGAGTAATAAAATTCGTTTGGAGAATATATTGTACTGGTCTTCTTCGAGAACAAACTTCAGGGCTAGTTGAAAAAGGTTATTATTTCTTAGCTTCCTAATAACAAATTTTAATTTGTCGTATTTTAATTAATTATTGTCTCTTTTGTTTCAGGTACGTAAAAACTGTTCCGTCTGGCAACGCTGAAAAACTGGACTCTTAATTTGCTAGAAGACCCAAGTCTATACCGGAGGTATCGATTTATTCTATATTTGATCGCTCCAGTGTATCCTATTTCCGCAATTACCACTGGGTGCGGCTAAAGTTTAGATAAAGACCTGTCAGAAGGTTACCTCCACGCTTCAATCAAGACTTCGGTCGTTCTCTTTACACAAAGCCAACAGCATAGACTATTTCCCAAATAGTTTTAGGCTGTGCATGATCAACGCCATCTTTCTCATTTTAAATCGGTCGTTTCGTTATGTAATGTTTCTATTGGAAGGTATAAAATCTGTTGACATAGATGCGATTTTTTGGAGCGACTTTACGTTTACCATAGCGGAGTCAGATCTATTAGGCGGGTTTGGTTGACAAATTGACAATAAACCATTCTACTTTCAGTTAAAAATAGGAGCACTTTAAATAAAATATGACATGACTATCAAGAATAGTCAAGATTAACAGACAGTTTAGACCTGCTATAGATTTGTCCAATAGTGTTTTTTTTTCTCCTTGCGAAAGCGACCCGCCCACAATGTCTAACGATAGGCAGCAGACTTTTATAACATCACGTGGCAGTACTCTAAGCAATCACCCATCTAAGTACTGACCACGCCCGACGCTGCTTAACTTCCGAGATCTCACGGAAGCCAGTGTTTCAAACCGGCGTTTTACCTTGTTACGATTTTTTCAAATCCTATTGTTGTTTTTATTCAAGTTTTTGTGCAGGAAGAAATTGCTTAATAGCCGGAGTAGCGGATTAATTTGAAATGTGCAAGATAGCTACTAATTTTTATACGCGTTTACAGCTGATATTGTCATCGATTTAATGGTGTATGCATTTCAGACGAATTGGGATAAATCCGTCAACTACCTTAGCGAAGAACTGGATATGCTATGCTTTCTTTTATAATATATAAAGATTTTTTTTTAAATACACAATGTTTTTCCACTAGTGATTTTTGTATAGCAATATGTTTCTTATCAATCTGTAACAATTAAATATCTATCTGCCGCCATACAATTACCATGTATTCCTACTATTTTATATCTTTTTATTATAATTTAATTATAAATAATATAATTTGGCAGATAGTATAGGTAAGCCAGTGCAATAAGGATACCAATTAATTATATAACATATAACAAACTTAAATAAGTAATAATTGGCAATATGTTACCATAACAGGGAATTTTGAAAAACGAATTGTTATTCATTATCACAATGAATGTTACACCATAATTCGGACAATAAATATAATTTCTTATTTCTATATTTGCATTAACAAGATAGAATAGGCACTCAGAGACGAAGACACATTTTCAAGATGTACCATAAAATGTATTCCATAAAATATTTTTAAAAATCCGACAACTTTTCTTCCTGGAATATTATCGTGGCCTAAAGAATTAAAAAGCACCATTTTCAGGAATGACAAGGAGACATTTATTTAAAAATAATTATTCGGTTCTTTACAGTAATCGTCACGCGACGTTTTACTTTATAGGAGCAGTGGATGATCGCATGTAATGTGACTGTAAAATGCTGCTACCTTCGGGATTTTCAAATGTTTCAGACTATTAAGGATGACTACGATTGTAATTCCATCCAATTGCTCGCTGAAAGCCGATGCTATTTATTATTTTCTAATATTAGATTTGCTAACAGTACGATTTAAATCGTTGCGGTCCCATTCTAAGGCGACGACAATGTATTTAAATTGCATATATTATATATTTTGGCAATTTTTAAAAAACACTTTTATAAGATTCTGCCATAGCAGTTTACTTTCTAACTATAGCTAAAATGAGAGTATTTTTTAATCTTCTAAATCCTGGGCGGTGATTTTTGAATCGATAGAAAAAAATACGTTTAAGAGATGACATCCCGATGACGACATTCTCTATCGCTTTTCATTCTAATTTGAATATGGAATGCACCTGATAGACGTATGACGTCATCACGTATATATTATATTAGTAATAGCAACTATATTAAGTAATCAATTATTTATAGAACTGTATAGTCATGCTTGCACATATTCGTACTACATTTTCTCTATCGGTTCAAAAATCAATCCCCTTATTTTCAGTGTGGGGAATATATCATATTCCAAAATGTAAGTTTCCTTTATATGGAGTAAATCTTGTTATCAATTTATAATTCTTTCTTTCAAATTTAAATAAATTTACTTCAGAAATGTATTGATATATTTTTTATTTTCTAACGAGTAAGTATTGATATTTTTTATTTTATTTTCGAACTTCGTTAATTACTTCCCTATGAAGTATCAAAAATAGCCAAAATGTAGTTTATGAAATTTACATAAATCCTAAGCGAAATTATGTTACCATTTTAATTTTACTAGAATGTTTCAAGGCTTCCTTGAATTAATTCTTTTAATTTAGAATTGTTGCCGTCTTCTAGGTTTAGAGTATTCGTCATATCAAATATTTTGTGTTTCAACATTGATCTCATCATGGCGATCTGTTTAACCGTCATTTTGTATCTCTGCATTACCTAATTTATGAAATTTACCAATTAATGTGATTTTCTTTCATTGCAAAGTGCAATGTGTTCCATACAGTTGTAAAATTATTCTCACTAAGAAATGGACACCGCAAATAAATTGAGTCATCTGTATTTCACTGCAACTATATTAAGTAATCAATTATGTATAGAACTGTATAGTCATGCTTGCACATATTCGTACTGCATACAAGCTCGAAGCGTATTCGAATTTCATACTCATATTTCTACTGCTCATTGACATTATAATATCAACCCAACCCAGACATAATTATCTATTGAAAGTCTCGCGCAACCAACACGTTATTAATAGGCACTCGAAGGCGAATATTATTGAACATTGCCTTAACACTACATTAATTTGGTTTTCAGATCGGTATTTTTATTTTTGAATACCTGTTTTGTTGCTTTTTGGTCCGTCCATAGTATTACGTAAAAACAACAAACTCTCTGAGTGACCCTAAGTACCACCAGTTGCAGCAAAGTCGATCTGAGTCCGGCAGGTCCTGCTACAGGTGCATCCTGGTTTACTTGGCCTGGAGGAGGATCTGACAAGCATAGCGTATATGGGTAGTTTTGGAATCTTGGTGACGATCGAAACTTGTTGGAATAGGTTTTAAGCCATTTGGATGCTGCAGCAGGTGTATCATAGTTTACTTGGCCTGGAGGATGATCTGACCAATAGGTAAAGCAAACGTAGCGTGTATGGGTATTTTTGGAATCGTGGTGACGAGAGAATTTTATTGCCATTTTGCATGTCAGGGATTACCAATCACTGGAACAAAGTTGCCAATGTATATCACTACTTTTCCTGTTATTTTAATATGTTTTCCGCGAGTTGTCCATGACGATCTCCCAGTCCCAATCTAGGAGTGTTTTTGCTTCTTTTTTCAGTATTTTGTCTTTCTCCAACATGTAAGTAACATGCGCCTTTCCACAATCCGTCTTCGATACGCGGTAACTGCACATTGAAGATATGATGAACGAAATGACAGGAAACTCTGAGACAGTTTTCCTTATTAAACTGTTTACGCTCTGTGCAGTGCTACTTGTTCAGGTTACCAACTAATAGAAAATCAGTGCGATATAACGGTGAAAACAAACTGTAGATAAACAACAGCCAGTACAAGCATCTCCGGAATACCGTAGGCGGGAACAGAGAGAGCGGATTAAAAGGATTAGTCCAAATGGAAAGATAAACAAGCGCTACAACTCGAATCCGTTATCTGCAGTGGCCGCTAGTACAAACAAGAACGCAAGGCGTGCATGTTGAATTCCCCAGATGAAGGAAAGCTCGGTTAAAAAAAGTTTAATATGTGCGACGTCATAATATATAGTCTGTTTTCATCAAAACTGACCGTCCACATTAATAAAAGGGGGTTATAATAATAACATTAATAATAGTGGGTTATCTCTTTAGTTTTCTACTATGTCGACCCTACCGCACTTTTTTTGAAATTTGGTAAAAATTATTAACCTTTTTTTTTGTATATTTTTTTATTTTCAAGATATGATACTGCTCTATGTTTAGCAATATTATTAACACGTGAGCCCTCAAATCACCAAGTGGCACCTCGAATCTCTAAAAAGATAGTTTCTTGTTTGTTGTGAAATTTCTCACTTTCAGGAAAACATTGCCAATTTTTATAGAGCTGTATCTCGGAAACTTCTGAACATAGGGTGCTCAGTTGTGGTTTAAATTGTAGCAAATTTAATCGTAAGTACTCTAAAATAGAAAAGAATAACTTTCTCTATGGGACTCATACCTTGAAAAATATTGAGCAAATAGCGAAAAAGTGCAAAAATTTCGTTGTTTTTTTTTATTTGCGCAGCTTGCACAGATCTTTCGACGATTCAAACTTGGTCTTACTATTGGCATAGGCCCTAGTAACATATTAAAAAATAGAAGTACACAGCATTTTGCAAGGTCAAAGTCTTTTTAGTATATAAATTAAATGGCCTAGATAGATCCATGGATTATGACTTTGATCCATGAATTATTTTGTGAGATACGTGAGTCACTTTTCGGATTACCGCACTTTCCTCTTATTTTAAAGGATACGTATCTGATCAAATAAAAATTCTGGATTTATATAAAGAATATACAACAAATATACAAAGGGTACTTACTAGGAATGTTTGCATTACTGCTTTGTTTATTTAATTTTTTCAAAGTAATTTCCTCTACATTCAATACACCTCTGCATCCTATGAAACCAATATTTAAACCAGTTCTGCTATGTTTCACTAGGGAGTAAGGCACACTCGTTATACCAATCCTCCAGAAGGTCCTCATCACTGAAAAACCGCCTACCTTTTAGCTTCATTTTCACATACGGGAACCGTGCAAAGTCGCAGGGAGCAAAGTGTGAACTGAGAGGGTGCTCGAGGCGTTTCAGTCCTGTCGTGGTCAAATATTCGGTGCAGGCTTTGGCGCGGTGAGCTGGAGGTTCTTCATAGATCAAATGACTGTAGGCAGACACTGTTCAGTATACCACTTAGCTGTAACTGTCATCTGTGTGTCCAAAACGACACGTTTCACAATTTCACTCAATTTGAAAAATACGGCTATCATTTTCTTCTTTACAGATCGGGATTTTCTGGACAACTATTGTGGTGTCCTCATCATCAAACACCCACACTTTGTTTTAAGCCTTGATCGTCACATCATAATATTACAGCCAAGTCTCGTCACCTGTCATGACGTTGTTCACATACCGAGATTGTCCGTTATCAAACTTTTTTAGCATCTCCCGCCACCAAGTCACACGTCGTGTCGTCTGCTCTTTAGTCAGTCGATGCGGCACCCGGAGAGTACAACAAAGTTTCTTCTTGTGCAAATGATCATACAGAATCGAACGAATTGCTGCTGCATTTAGGCTTAAAGTACCCTCTATCTGTTGGTAGGTCACTCGCCTATCATCGTCGAGCTTTTTTCTCACAGCAGTAACATTTTAGATTTACCCCCGTAACTGACTTTTATGGCCTTCCCGGCCTCTCAGCGTCACCGAGAGTGAAATTTCCCCTTTGGAATACTTTGTACCACCTGAATATCGTTGTACGATGTGGACAAATATCAACTAGTGCATGAGTCATTTCTTCTAAGCAGCTGGTCTATGTGTAAGCGACGCACGAAATCATAACACAATACTGCCCTTATTTCATTTCGTGACCACGATGCCATTGCAAGCAATTTAAACTTTAACTGCTAATGAACAACTGAGCCCATCGACTTGGCGCGGCGGCTACTATGCACGTATGAACATGTTTCAACATGCAGCAACAAGCAGCTTCCTGCGACTCCTTGTTGCGTCAAATTGCAAAAAAATCCTAGTACCCTTTGTACACACATCCATTTCCCTTCTTTATTACATGGTGGTTCAAAGAGTCGTTTTTATTTGGTTGCGCTGTAGAAAAAAAATGAGGAGGGGTAGATAGGTGGGATCGGTTTTAAACAATACCTCGGCTCAAGGAAATTGTTGTGAGCCGGAAAAGCGCCTTTGTTGAAGCTGCGCCGTTGTGTCTTGCTTGGAGCAGGAGCTGATACACTGGGAAACTGTAAGTGAAGAGGGAGGAAGAAGAGGAAGAGAAAGAAGAAAGACAACAGCGACGTACCACCTGCAAGTCGGGTCAATTGGCCCGACTCGCATGAATCACCACCAAATGATCATACACCCAGGCCGTCGAATTCTCGAGCTTCCAAAGAGATGGAGTCACTATGGAGCGCTACAACGGGGAGGACTTCGCGTTTTGTCTGCGCGAATATTACCAAAACAATAATTCCGCACTATTCTGCGCCGAAGATTTCGATAGCATTTCGATTTCCACGATCTTCAGCAATATCCAAGCCTTGCGTTGATTAGGCAATGGGTTCGTAAGTTTGAGGAAACTCGTTCGAAGTTAAATAAACGCTTCTCTGGCCGTCGAAGGTCAGCGAGAACCGATGAAAACATTGAGAAAGTGAGAGTGTCCGTCCGCCAAACAACCAATGTTATCGACTCGAAAGCGCGCATCTGATTTAAATGTGTGACCAGATCGTCAGTGCTTCGCCTTATTATCGAAGATTTACTCATGCACCCATACACGATACAGTTGGTGCAAGAATTAAACCGGACGGATCCCACTGATAGACTTTTATCTGCTAACGAAACGATGAACCGATTTTCAGCAGTCTACGGTATATTATTCTCGATACCTTGGCTACCCGCTCTCGGGTGGCAAGCCGAGTAAAGGGCGCCTCGGATCCGCGATAATTCCAGTGAGGAATTGCCGCTTAAGGTAGAATAACACGCAAGCGACTTCGAACCCGCTACCAGACGGGAGAAATCTGACCGCATCTGGGAGTGAGGGCGCGAGGAGAGGACTCTCACGGTCTGGGGTGGATTCGTCTTCGTCCTCAAGTCTCTGTTTTTCATTCCGGGGTGATATAACGAAAATATCATTGAAACGCTCCGAGGTGGCCGGGTTCGCCTGTAGCAGTTGACAAACTCAAGCAGGGGGGCATTACAGGAGTGGCACAATTTGAACTCTTATGGTGTAGGTACTGCTCAGTTCAGGTAGTTATTTTAGATTACCCTGAACATCCTAATATATTACACATATATACAAGAAAATAATCATATTATTATGGGCAGAAGTTTGACAAACCCAAGGGTTTTCCCCTACCAAGTTTTAAAAATAACTTTGTTAAAATTTATCACCTGGTTTTTTGAAATTTTATTTCCAAATAGAAGTCTGTGGACCACCTTGTAGAATATATAGTGCTGTACTGATATTATAATAGTGTGACTTGAGGAATTATTGATACTTATTTTCATTAAATATTTTTATTAGCTTCTATTTAGAAGTGGGAGAAGAAAGAAGATTTGAAATTTAAAAATAAATCGTTTTTATTTACAAAGAACAATATGTATTCTCTGAAATATTTTAACAATTATATAATACCTATTAGCAGAAATCTCGCTCATGACATGTAATAATTAAATAACAACAATTAAACAACATATCGGCATAATTGGCGGTAATTGAAAACAAGCAGCTGAAACAAAATTACTTAATTGGGTTAATTAACTGCAAACAAAGTGGATAGCATGATATCCTTCGTTAATAAGTGTGTATGTTTGCTTTTCATTTAAGGAGGAATTAAACAATACATATTATTATTATAATTTATGAATATGTTTCCACGTCCCAGTCTTCTCGTACTTTCGCTAGACCTCAATTTCTGTATATAAGCTGACTCGTATCGCACTTAATCAATCTACTCGTACAAACATAAGTTGCATGGTGGACGTTTCTACGAACATTGTTTCTAATCGTAATCTCAACTTTATTCTTCTTATAAATAAGATTAGACGAATTTACCGCGTGATGTAACAATACTTCAGTTCTGAATTTTGTCAATAGATGCCGCTGCCTTAATTTTAAAACGCGATGTAGTTTGCTCAGTCGAAATTTACCTTATCGGGTTACCTGTCGTCAATATATTACACATCTTTTACTGATTTAAAATTATTTAATATTACGACTTGGCTTTTAATACGGACTTCGATTTGCTTTGAAATTTCGATGTAATTGATTGTGATTAGGTGATTATAATGATTAGTGGATATAGCATATAGTGCATATTGTGTAAATTTAGTGTATTGTCGTTTGGTTTAAAACATGCCGGAGAAACGTAAATCTAATTTGTCACAAAATTCTAAAAGAGCTCGAACTTATAAAGTAGCTATTAGTCAAGAGACTTCTGCTCAAGCCGAACTGAGGAGGAGTGAGCACGCTAGGCATCAATCTGCTCTCAGAGCAGCTGAAACGCAGGAGCTGGTGGACCGTCGACTTCAACAATTCGCTGGTTATATGGCGTCCCAGTGGGCTGCTGAGACGACGGAACAATCGCAAGCACGATACGAGAAGCAAGCCAATTTGCGGGCAACTGAAACTCCAGAACAGGCGGACGATCAACGTCAACAACGCGCTGATTAGCTGGCGTCCCAGCAGCCAGCGGGGACTGTGGAGGAAACTGAAGCTCGCATCTGCGAGCTTCACGTGCTAAAGCTCGTGCGGAAGCTGAAGTTCGCATCATGTGCTGTTGCAAAAAGGGTGGCAAAGCGGCGGTAAACGTTTACTAGAAATACGTTGGGTGTCTTTGAATATGCTGCGTTTAAACTCTCAGTTTTTAACAAAACTACACCCGAGGATTTCCTCTAGTTATGGTATAAATACAATGGTTTTTACTTCAAGTTAATACGACCAGTATTTACGAAATTAAACGAATAATTAATGTGCTTGCTCAGCGTCGCGATTATCACCGGGAAGCTGAGTACGTTAGAGTACCTGTTAGCGGGCGATATACTATGGACCAAATTACGCAGTTTCATTACAAAATTCAATAACATCTCAGGCCTTCTTCACATGAGGCAATTCCCAGGCGACGCGACGGATACTCGAGTATCGTCAGTATGAGTTGTTTGTTAGTAGGATATCCATTAGCAACCCATCGCCACACACTGAGCTACTGTGAAGCGACGAAATATTTTCAGTTTACCTCTAGCCGAGCAGTCTACCTCTAACCTTCCGAACTTCTATCCAACCCTTCTCCACAACATCTTTTCTAGGATATAGAGGCAAAAAGTATTCGGGCCTTTTTTCAACGCCATCGACAAACTTTACGTTAAAAGAGTGTTCGGCGAGAGTTCTGTTTGATTGAAAATAATACAAGTCGAAACGGGCAACGCAGGCGACGTAGAGGACAGCCGACCTTCCTTGCATGTCGTGCGAGACTGATAGAATACGCTAGAATACGCATTGCTTGGCAATATCCTCGATTGTGTCTTTCGACTACTAAACATTAGAAGTGATTTACAAGATGCTCGAGTATCCGTCGCATCGCCTGGGAATCACCTCGTGTGAAGACGGGTTTAGTTTAGTGTTTACCATTACATGTCGTCTCGCGGCGCGACCGGCAAAGGATCGCGGATAGGCGAGTGTGCGAATTGTTTTAGAGGCCATAAACTTTCAATATTTTCCATCTCTCTCCTGGCCGTGACTTAACAAAGGGCGCCTCGCTCGCACGATCCTCGCGCCAATACCATAATATGCATGTTTTTATTTTTTGTACGGGAAGGTAGTTCAAAATTTTAAGATAAAAGACACGTTGATATATCTATACCAAAGCCTGGTAAGATCCCACTTATAATATGTATCTCCTATCTGGAACCCATTATACGCAATTTATGACAGTAAAGTAGAAATGGCCCAAAAAAAATTTCTACAACTTGTAAACTACCGAATGCGCCATCCCCGTTGCTTCTACAGTGACCTCCTAGTCAAATTTAATATGCTTTCCTTAAATAACCGACGTTGTATGCTCGATGCTGTAACACTCAAGAAAATTTGCGCTGGCGATATCATTTCTCCTCAATTGCTGTCTGAACTTTACACATACCGCACATACACATACCGCACACACCGGTTACACATACCGCACAAGACAACGCGATCGAAGGATCTTTTTGTTGTGCCTACATCCAGGACTAATGCTGGACAACGCGT
>JAOPUG010000053.1:11986877-11998328 GCA_027564375.1 Micropterix facetella | reverse complement strand
AATATATTTTACTACAATTATTATGTATTTAGTGGTATGAATCAAAATACATGAACATATCAAATCAATTTAATTATTTAAAATCACCAAGGGGGAGGGTTCATTTTTTTAAAACACCACGTAATAATAGACGCCTCCTTTAGACGATTCATCGGCTTATCGAGATACCCGGGGATATGTTATGTTAAAAATCGTATAATAACTTAACATGCAGTCATTTTAGCTCTTTTTATCGTCATTTTCCCGAGTATTACAAGATATAGAAGATACTCAATAAACTTTAATTACATCAAACTTTAGACCTTTATCAAACTAGTCGCATAACATCTATAATTAAAACATTTGTAATTACACCTTTTATTTTGAATATGCGTTGTGTTGTTTTGGCGCTTCCGCATGCGTGTGTGTCTCCTCTCTTCCTCATCATCCCCTCATCATCAAATAAAATGATATACGATTATACCTTGCAATAACATGGCAGCATTAGCACAAAATAATATTCAGTGAAGAATGGGTTAACCGGTAGCAAAAAATAAAGCAATCCGCAGACAATTATCCATCAAAAAATTAACGTCGTTAGCTAAATGATGTGTCGACTTGCATACACTATTTTATTATGCACCTACATTAATTTTAAATTTATATAAGTAACACGTGGCATTCAGTACCTGCTAAGAAAAAATAATATTCTTAAATTTGCCATTGTGTATTTCGCTATAGCAACTGAAACTACGTTGGCACAGAGTTTTTCATGTTTCTGAAGCCAAAAATATGAATCGTATTTATTACGCCTGACAAGCATAGCCTTGTTGGATTAGATTGCAATAGATCTTACCACCCCAGCCAGGACAGGAGTCACCCTGACTTGGTCCACCGGTATACCAGGGCACACATGATAGATCTGTAGTATAGCAACACCTGCTGCTCCTTGATGGGGATTTGAGAATAATCGACCGGCGTTAAACAACTTTAAGCATATAATGGAAATATACGTGTATTTGGATTTGAGATGAGCGAGAGTAATGTTCTTTTTTCGTAGTTTCTTTCGCTATTTCGTTGAGTATCGTTGTCGTCTGATCCACTTTCTTCAGTTCATCTATGTATTTGTGTAGCTGTCTTGTATAGTTTCCCTTGTCTTTTGCTTCTTCTCTTTCTTCCATCGTTATATCGTAGTATTCTATGCCATTTTTCAGTGAGTTTTTCCACGTTTATATCGGTCTCCTCACCTGTCGCTTTCCTGCCGATTATCTTGTCGCTGCCTCTATAAAGGAGATTTGGGTGTATTAGGAATTGCGATAACGGATAGTAATGTTCTTTTGTAGTTTCTTTCGCTTTTTTGTTGTGAATCGTTGTCATCTCATCCACTTACTTCTAGATCATCTATTTGTGTAGCTGTCTTGTCGTTTGCTTCTTCTCGTTCTTCCATCGTTATATCGTATTATTCCATCTCAGTTTTCAATTAATTTTTCCAGGTATATATCAGTCTCCTCAACTTTCGCTTTCCTGCCGAATACCTTGTCGCTGCTTCTAATAACTGTGGTGACTATTTTCTTTTAACATGGCCGTCCTAGCATTTGAATATAACAATGTTTTCACAAAATGCATAACATTTTCATGTTCAGCACCCATAAAATTATACAAAAAGAAAAAATTACCTCTTCACAAATTCACACTATGCACAATATTAAGACCGAATATTTCTATTTCTCAGTTATTTCAGTCGCCCCTTATATTGTTTGACTTTCTTTCAATCTATTTTATTTTAGTTCATATAATTTTTGGTTTTCTTGCAAGTTTGCTCTTTTCTTTCGTCAGTTGTTCCCATTTATTAGATTTCTTTTTATTGTTTTTAGATCCCTACTGGATATATTTACCACAAAATTTCAGTATACACAAAATAAAAATATCAATTATTAAACACCACTCAAGCACCACCAATATACTATTTTTGTTGCTTTTAACATTGTGACTTTGTATTGCCCGAGGACAATTTTTTTAAAGAAACTTAGGAGCGTGAAAGGAGTGAAAACGTAAGGGAGTGAACTACGTGAAGAAATCGAAATGCAAAGAGGCTTTCTGCATCCTTTGCATATTTCAAAAATGTTTTTTTTACAAGCTAGGAAAATGTCGTGTAGCACAGAATGTACATTAAAGAAGCAATGTTTGCTATTGTTATTTAATCTTATAGCCAATACCTACTGAAAAATGTAACAATCAAAGCTTGATCTTGCTTGATACTTAAGTAAAGAGACAAATTAGGAAGGGTCGGCAAACTAAAGAACCTAATTTGTTTCCATTTTGTTTTGTTTTTTGCCAATTTTTTGTTTACATATATCGTGAAACCGAACTGACTAAATGACATATGGCAACCCAATGTCTATACCATCGATATTAGGTTGACATAGGTTTTTTAGTCAATTCGGTGTATCCTTTTTTTAATGGCAATTAAAATATATAAAAAAAAACAAAAAAAAATAGGTTCTTTAGTCCGCCGACCCTTCTAATTTATGATTCTTAAATATATATTTTTTAAATTGCAAACACTGATGGTCTCGATAACAGCTATATTTTACTACGTTTGTATTAGGTCTCTTTCTTTTACGTCTATTTGTCTGTTCGTCCGGTGTCAGTTCGGTACAAAGTTTGCAATCGATTTTAAACTAACTTCCGGATATTTGATCATGCTGACATTTTGCATACACCTTTAGTTCTGGAAAAAATACAATATACTTTTAGTCCGTTTTAGGTTCGATTATTAATAAAATTAAATAAACAGCGCCATCTAGCAGTGGCGGTCCAAATAACGCTGCAAGCAAAGCGCAGCGCTGCCATAGGCGGGGGTTGCTGGGCAAGGCTTCGCCTTGCTTGAAAACATAAAAAAATTGGACTGTCAAATGCATTGAAATGTCTGCATTGAAATTTCTTGCTGGGAAAACTTATTTTAATGACGCTAATCTGTGTTTAGATTATATTTATATTTAAAAATATTTTATTAATTTACCACGTATTTAAAACGGAGTAAAAATTATAAAATAATTTCTCCTAGCCCCAAACAAAACGAAAAACGTGGGGCGCATGCAATAGATAATTAATCGATGCATGAAAATGAAGTCACAGTTCACATCTAAGTTACTAGCAAATAGTAATTTGTCGCAATTCAAATTCAAGTAGGGCATAAAAACATGCTAAATTACAAAATATTTTTTTATTTTCATTATTATTTTATAAATACTCGTAAAATACATTCGAAATCATATTTACCTACTAAAATAAAGTTACATGCCTCAACTTTAATAATCCATCAGACTATATCGTTATGCTCATCACTGACTGATGTAACGCGTAACGCTGTAGGCACCGAACGCGCCTTGCGTTTGCACCCGTTGCGATGTAACCCGATGCGCGCGGCGTTACTTTGGTCTCTGCAGCGCGGGGGTGGGGGGAGAGGGCGTTGGTCGGTCGGTCGGTCGATCGGTCGGTCGATCGGTCGGGCGGTCGGTCGACCGTAATGTATTTCTTCGTAGAAAAATTAGAAGCAACAATTTTAAGTAATGTTTTTAAAAAGGAATTTATATATTATCATCATACAGAACAATTTTCGAATGTAAATGATTTTTAGGGTCCCGTTCGAGTTCCAGTTTTTCTTACTAAACCTTAAAATACAACTATGAATTAATTTTTTTAAAACTTGACTTGACTCCTCATTTGACATGTAACGTTCGAAATTCGATCTATTTGACAACGGGCGCCTCAGGCGCGGTACAACCAACTAGTAATAAAATATTACAAGACTTTCTTCTCAATAATAAAATTATTGTTTCTCAATCACACTATGGAAAGGACATTCAAAAACACCGCGACCGGGCGCTCGTAGTCTCTGTCAGTGGAGTCGCTCTAATGGAGATATATTAGAATGGTGCAACGGCTCTTTGAATATTGTTCTGCGATGCATCGTTTAGTGGTGTTTTGTAAACAACATTTAGTTTTTTTGAATTCATTCCAGCTTTAGCCCTCTCTGGCCTTCACTCTTTGACTTTTTAGACATTCTCAAGCTGACCCAAAAACATAGCCTTGACTGTGATAGATGTAGAGATTCTAGCGCCGCGCGTTTCCATTGCATATCAAGCGTTTCGCTGAACATATGGCTAGATAGATTTAGATTGTCGCAAATCTCCAGTTATAGGAGTCGGCACTGCATCATGGTGATGACGATTGCACGAAGTTCATTCACCAGTGTCCCGACGTGCCATAATAGTGAAGTGAATTCCGCAGATCGGCGAGGAGCCACGTGCTATATGTTGCAATTCTAAATTGGCAGCCGGGTCACTTCGTGGAAGCGTAAGGGTCAACAACATGGTGTCGAAAATAGCGCGTTGGGCTCGCGGTGTACGTGTCCAGCTCAACGAATGCACGGGCGACAACACAGCCACAATGGTTAAGGTCAACAGCAGACGGAGGTGTAAAGTCCCGTGGGAACCAATAAATAATGTGAATGTACAGCCAGTTAAAATAAAGAATGAGTTATTGGTACAAGTTATTGGTATTTTGTAGTGCCAGGGACATTCGTAAAGGATAATTGAAAGCTTAATGGAAGAACAAATGTAGATATGTTACAAAGTTTCGAGAAAAATCAGGACTTTTTTGTCAGAAGAGAATCAATGTATATTTTATTATGCACATCGTTTTATCGATTGCTAGGATTACAAACCTCCTATGTCAAAAATGGCAATTTTATATGAAAGCCAAAAACGGTTTTTTTAATACAAAAATTTGTTTAGAATAACTTTTGATGGCATATTTAATATGTTTGAATATGTATAACAATGGTTTATGTTACTTCATGAAAATAATGTTTATATTAAATATCGTAACATAGAAGATATTTTAAGTCAGTATTGATGAATCAATGTTAAAAGTGTCGACATAGGAGATTTTGATATGATATAAGATAAGAGAATTGTGAAGTAACTTAAAACATTGTATGTCATCATAGGTTGTAAATCTAACACTATTTTTTCAAATTATTAATGTTTACTAAAACTGATAAATAAAACATGGCAGGGGGAAACCCCAGTGTTTGTCAATCTTCGGCTCATATGAATATATCTTCGGTATATAGATGTGACTTTTTGAATTCTGAAAAATTCTGACTTTTTGGCGCCATCTAGCGGCCGAGCCGAATAGTAATTTGTTACCAACGCACAGAGGCCGCGTAGTTCCTGCATCTGCCGATAGAGATTACTGACGGTCGTCATTAAATTAAATAAATTATATTATAAAATAATTAGTTCGTACAGACCCCATATCCACTGGGCTCTGGCATCGGTTATAAATATCGATTGGCGGAAGAAATGTTTAAAACGAACGTAGTTTACTCAAGTTATCATGCATAGTAATATCCAGACACATTTTTTTTTGTTGGTTTAGATGGACGCTAGGATATGCGAAACGTCGAGAAAATCTTCTTGGACGTTTTAATTTCATGTGCTAGAGTCAATCTAAACAAAAAAAAATATTTATCTGGATGCAGAACGACGAGAAAAGTGTTTTTGGACAATTTAATGCCGTCGTAGGGTGGGCCGAAGTAATGTATTCAAATTTACAAAAAATATTTTAAATGCTAAAAAGTAAACTCGGTTTAAAGTTCAACAATATTGAAAAATGCAAATTACTTAATGCAGTCATGAAAAATGAAAAATGGTAATGAGATTCGTCACATCTCGGTATCCTTGCAGTATATGTATTTGCAACATTTTGCCTTAAGTATACGTTGTGTTCAGTAACGAAAAGGTATAGGCATATAACCCTACGCAACGCGGTGTCCGGGGTCACATGATCAATAATTCCCGCCCCAAATGTAGCACATCACCATGATTGATGGCCACTAATCCGTACCCAAATCGAATCGTTAACAGCGGAGTTAACTGTATAATTAGCTTATGTCGTTTTATTAACAAAAGCGAGAGGTTTCTCTGATACGATCGTTAATAATACGATCTGATATATCAGCGTCATTGATATTATCGAAGTAGGTTTGAGAGGCAGCAGAGACATACCAAAAATGGATTATGACATTTACCGCATGATTTCTCGGAACTACATCACGTGGGACTCGTTATGAGATAAGAAAAATACACTGAGAGAAAAAATCCAGCAGTAATTATTGACCGCGTAATTGCTTCTTAATTTTTGAGAACAAGAAGTCGCGAGGTGTAAGTCGGACTCGGACTGTATGGACGACGGCTCATGAGTTGACGTTTTTCGCCTTCAAAAATTCGTTTGTCTGACGTGTTAGAATGGCAAGAAGCGACCACTCGCTTCGCGGCGCGCGCATACCACTTTGGTTGGGTTGGGCTCATTTGGAAATACACAAATGGTCCATTTCTGCTTTTTTTCGGGGTCATACTTTTAAATTCATGTTTTGTCACCTGTTACTATGTTCCACGCCAAATTTGGCGCCCGCCGTTGAATCATGGCGTTGCGCCAGGAGACGCGTCTTGAGCTTCAGTCAAATTGTGTGGGATCCACCGCGAGCACAGTTTTCTCACAGCCAAATGTGTATGTATGAATGATTGTACCTGACTCATGCCTATGCTTAAGGATGCCCGAATGTCATGGTAGGTCACATGCCTGCTCCTGTTTCGATCATACGACTCACAGCATTGATGTTTTTATTCTTGACGGCGGTGGACGGGGCGACCTTCACTAAATTCTTCACTGGGTTTGACACGACCGCATTTGTATTTTGCAAACCAGCTTTAAATTGTCGTCTTGTCTTGCTTGGTGATTCATCTCCAAAAGAAATTTGAAGCTGAACGAGCTGTCATATTATACTCAAAATAGTTGAGAATCATACAGAGAAAATTTTTACAAGTTATATCTGTTGTAATGCACACACGCAATTTTTAAAACTACTCCACAAAACAATTTTTTTTTTCTACAAAGAGTTCCAGATTTAAATATTCTATTTATTTAAAAAAAATATTTATGTAAGTGGCCATGGGGGATATTTCTTGAAAAAAATAGTATGCCAAATTTGTCTATGGTCCATTTGATTTACGTGGGCCATAGACAAATTTGGCATGCTAAATTTTTCAAGAATAGGCCCCCTGGCTTTGGAAGGTGGCTCATTTGAAAAATATTCTGATATTCGATAAAGATGATGATATCACAATATCTTCCATTCCATTTATACATATTGGTGACATCTATTGCAACATTTTAACTATTGGGACTTTTTATTTCTTAGATTGGCAATGCTGTACCGCCTCCATTGGGTGCTGCTCTCGGGCGAGAGATTAAGAAAGCATTGATTGCCTCTTCGTGTCAGGTATGTCCTTATCAATGCACTGTTTCATATCAGAGATCGTCATTCATGATTTTTTCAAGAAAATGTGCTTTCAGGTTTCTATTTCTTTTTTGTGTTTCTCAGACACTGGAAATACTACATTTAGACACATTGATTTTTCTCAAGCTATCCATGCTGGATTCGCTGCAACTCGTGTGTATATTCAGGATATGTCTCTTGTCCTATGGATTATTCTCAAATTTGGAAAACTATATCATAATCTAACTGGTTATTTTCTAATCCTTATAGGTTAATGGAGAGGTCCTGGATAATACCACAAAAACAGAAGACAAGGTGGAGTGAAAACATCGCTGACTATTTTGAAAATAGCTTAGTTTAGTACTCATTTTTATCACTATCTTAAATTAGGACACTGTTTTATTTAGTAAAATAAAGATTTTCGACAATCGTTACACTACTTTCTGTTTATTATTCTCTAAAACAACCATTTCATAGAAGATAACATCTCTTTGCCTCGGAGCCAGAGAAAATACAGTTTAAGTTTCTAAGATACTTTTATATGCACAAGCGCGGTTACTATCCTCAGACTTACCAGAATACTTATCCCTCCCCCCTTCATGGCCACGTTAGGGTTTCCTTACTCACGCAGAGAGGAAACCTTACACTACTCCCCCGTGCATGGGTTGCTTAGTGGGAGGGTCTACAGGATAAGTTTAAAATCAATAACACGGGCGAACCCGCCACTCTGAGATGTTTCAACGAACTTTATCATAATATCGCCTCGGGCCGAGTTTAAAGAAATGTTGACAGTTACAAATCCATGTATCCAACTACGCCATGGCCTATTAGAGACCGACGCCTTAATAGCGAGGTACAAGGCAGCTTCGCTACCCAGCGTACCAGCTTCACTCCCTAACTACCAAATTTAGATAGATTCCTCCATTGGCCCGTTTGCTTCCAGGCTCGAAGTCGCTTGCACAACCTCTACCTATGGCAATAATGTAGCATTCCGTAACTCGGAAATATCACGAGTCCGTGGCGTCCTTTATTCGGGATGTCACCCGAGATTGGGTGGCCATCAGGTCGTTTCTAAGATAGGCGACGGCAGGTCAACACCTACCCCAGTATCTTAGGGATTTTACATTCGCAGACCCCTTTCGGGTCTCAGTCGATCGACAACACGACCGGTATTCTCACCATGTGCGTCCCGAGGTTCTGTCCCCACATCTGCCACAAGGCAGTTTCACCGGATTGGTCTCTCTTCGAGGAGGCTCCCGGAGAGGAGCTGTCGTACAAGTTGAGCCGACCATATAACGGCGGCCATTAAAGCCCAAACTACACGGAACCATTTGGAGCCGGGAGGGTCTAGAATGCAATGTCTCCCCAGACAAGCTGTATGTGCTGAATCCCTATCTGCGATCCCGCAGCCATTCCTTAACGTATATCGCCATCTGCTGACTGTTTGCCATAGCATAGGTGTTGGAATTTGGATTAAGTTCATTGGGTGATTCTAGAAGTGTGAAAATCGATCGCTCGGTAGAATCGCTGAAGACAATGCCTGCTCCCCGAACTGCGAGTCGGGTCTCGCTCTCGCCAAGCAGTAAGTGAGACTGTTTGCTGGCCTCTAGTAGCCATGTAATCCGGAAGCCCCGCCCCACCCAAAGTTGCCAATCTACAATTTTGGCACGACCCTATCGGACATACGTTATACGTTATTTTGATTGCTTAAATTATACACTGGCAAGTTAACAAAACCGTGAGCAGAGCGGCGTGAAGGCAAAGGCGCAGCATAAAGCAGAGTGGCGTGCATGGGATCCTACTATTTGTCTCTTTCATATACTCATGTACTAAATTAAGCTAGAAAGCAAAAACATCCCAACTATAGATTTTGAGAATGTAATGGAATGTTGCTCATCATAAAATGTGGGTCGGCGGAGTGAATGATTTCAAAGCATTTGACGGGTTCGACAATGATTTACTGCTAAGGGAACTGGCAACAGTGGGATGTTCACATAGGCTCCTGCAGGTTTTCGCCAGTTACTTGAGAGACCGCCAGCAATTCGTTATATGTGGGACATCAATATCAGATCTGTACTTTACACCCTCTGGGGTGAGCCAGGGATCGAATCTGGTTCCACTACTATTTAATTTCCTCGTGAATATGTTGCCAATGTGGTTACAAATACCGACTGCCTCATTTTCGCGGATGACCTGAAGCTATTCGCATGAACAGGCAGTAAAAAATACTGTGCATTACTGCAGGATGACATAGACACAGTGTACCATTGGAGCTTAAACCACAAGCTATACTTTAATTTTAAAATCTTCGATCATGATATATTAGCGAAGTGATTCCTTGTTTGTATATAGTTATGACGTGGATGGCAAGGTACTATCGCGAGTGAATCAAACAAGGGACCTGGGAGTAACTTTGACTCTCGGTTGACATATAGACAGCACATCTATACCCTAGTTGCAAATTCTAAGACAGTTCAACAATAAATGTCAGAACATAAGACAGTTCAACAATCTATTAACAACTCCGTAATTAGGAGCAGATTAGAAGTCAACGTGGCAATATGGAATCCTTATGAGTGCTTACATATCCATGCTGGAGAGGGTGCAGACACGTTTTCTGAGATTTATGTACTTAAAGCAGTATGGTTATTATCCTTACCTGTAGTCTACCGCATTTATTCTAGGGATGGTTGGTTACAACTCACTAAGCGTAACAGGAAATTGGTTGGCAACCTGCCACATAAAATATTTAAATTTCTTAGGGGGTTGGTTGCTAATCTGACCATCCTTAGAAGAATCGGTCTGTTTGTACCAGACAATTACTACCAAGGACTCGTATATTATTCGTGTTACCTCGAGCTGAAACTAACATCGTTCAATACTGCTTCCCGGTGCGGACGCTTCGTACCCTAAATGCACTATGTTCGGCTGAGCTAGAATTGGATATTTAGACGGTGAACTTAGCACAGCTACAAAGTACGGTCATGGCTTTTTTTAGCATTCAAGGAATTAAGTAAATATTTATTAGGTAGTATAATAGTGCTTATTTTATAGGATACCCTTATTTATGAATCACCTACATTTATATTTCGAGCTGTTTAAAAATGGAGGGTTACCCTATATTAGGGATGGACATCCATGTTCGAGATATTGAAAACATCGACGATGATGTTCAATGTTTTTTACATCAATGGTAACTTAGCGATTTTTTGGCACCAAAGATCTTCCCCCATTGATATTTCTTATCTACACTATAGATTTTATAACGTATTATAAGATCAATGTCCATACCATAGATTTTATAACACTTAAAATCAATGTCTATTTCTTTTGATCCATATATTAATAAGTTATATGAAAAGTGGAACTATTGTGAACAAAATATTAGATACATTGATATTGAATATCGATTGACCATTGCACGTCCCTAGGCTATGATTTTTTAAAGGTTTTATTTTTGACCTATGTTGAATATATATAATATCGCTGTGTTCATCCCTATTATTGATGTTATTAGAAGAAAACTTAAAGGGATTGTCAGCAAAATGGGTTAAAAGAAAATATTGATGTTTTGATGCTTTAAATATCGATGATTTGCTCTGGATATTTTTCACTTTTCAAGCACCAATGTTTGCGTTACGATGTTGGTATAGATGGTAACATCGATGTTTTGTTTTCGATATCCATCCTTACTCTGTATAGATAAAATAAAGTAATCTAATCCATTAGCGCTGCATCTAAATCAATTGATAGGAATCCACTCTCATGTTTCGTTTCTGCCTGTTAGTTTATTTCGATTAAGGGAAGTGTGGGGTGGAAGGAAATGGGACTAAGTCAACAGCACACCTATAAAATAAACACAAAAAATTATTTGCCAAACTTTCTTAAAATTAAACTGGGGCTGGGGGAAAACCTAAGGGTTTGTCAAACTCGGCCTATATGATTATTTTCATGTGTGTAGGTATAATATATTAAGATATTCAAGGTAGTTAAAACAAACTAGCTGAACTTAGCATGTAAACCACGAGAGATCCATTGTGCCACTCGTGTAATGACTCCCTCAATGAAGAGGAATTACTGTGTGGAAGGAGTTCAAATGTTACGTTAGAGATAAATTTCATGAT